>APFE030967285.1:155361-181918 GCA_000404065.3 Pinus taeda
GTAGGATTGATCTAAAGATCATCCGATTCCAATAAGTATTTATGGAGATATGAATTTATTTTGATTATGGAATAATTATCAAGCTGACCAGCAACTCATGTAGGCTCAGAAGCCCAACAGTCCCATCTATTCAATCATCAACATTTCTATATAAATACAGGAGGTCTTTTCCTCATTTGGACACACTCTCTCATCACATCTCTCTCTCTCTCTACTATGCAAAAAAGAGGCTCTTCTCCTATTGCGCAGAAAGGGACTCTTCTCTCACATGTGGAAGGAAGGACGCAGATTTAGGGCTGCAACTGCAGATCAGAAGTTTGACCAGCATTGATCATCTTTCTCTCTCTCAAAACTGCGCTATAGGTGGAACTGACTCTCCTCAAAAGGCCGCATTTTTTGGTGAAGGAATCAAGTTGATCTGACGATCGGTTATCAAGATATTGTCTGCCCTAGTTGAGGGCTGATTTAGGGTTTGTTACTGCTGATGTAAATCAGATTTATGTACTATTTCTCTCTGTTGAATTATTGAAGATAAAAGAAGATTTGATCAAAGGGTTTCCCCATATTGGGCTTTGTCCCTGGCTAGCCGCCACATCTTGTGTCTCTTGTCTTGCCTTGTTTTCTGTCGATCGTTTAATGTTCTATCTGCACTTTACTTAATGTACATGTGATTGCTAATTTGTGGATAATAATAAGTAAAAAAAGTAAACTGCTCTAAGCATAGAACATACCATAATTTAACATGCTTCGATGTGCTTGCTAGGTTACATGCTTTGACCTAGTAGCCCATCATGACTTTATCCTAATATTGCTTCAATATTGCTTTTTATTTTCTTGGATGGCTTCTTTGTCATGACATCTTTGTGGAGTAGAATTAGTTATCTGCACCTTTTATATCTCCAAGGCCTTCATAGGTGTTAAGGGTCCTTTCTTCCTTTATTAGAATTGTCCTGCCTTCTTTCGGGAGATATCTTTCAAGGCATTTTGTCAGATAGTGATTCTTGGTGATCATGGTGTTCTTCACATGCTTGATCTCTTTCTTCATTAGCTTCTTCTCAAATAGATAGGTCAACCATCTAATGCTTCTTGTGAGAGCATTTCTTCATTGCTTTCTTTCTAGACTTGTCAGCATTTCTTCTTGCTTCTTAGTCAACAATCTTATGCTCCTTATGTGAGCATATTCTTTTGTTGACCTTCATTGCATTGTGGTACATGCCTTCGAGCATGTTCTTGGTGAAAGAGATTCTTTCATGCTTGATCATGTTATAGAACTATACCCATGACTTAATAATATACAAATGATAACATGGCTTAAACTTTGATGCATACATACCTCATTTTGATTCTTCTTTGATCATCCTTTGGTGTGGCCCTTCTTGCTTCATCTTAGCTTGCCTGTTTGACAAACTAAACAAATCGCGTTTCTGGGAGCATATGGTGTCCGTTTCACGCAAAACGAGTTGCGTTGGATTTAGGATGACGAGCACAACATGGTCGTTCAGGTTCCACACCATTCTGAAAATTTTGATTTTTGAACATAATTTTGAGCACCTGATCAGTTACACTTCCTTCAACACTCCCTCTTAACTAGGGAGGTATTCATACAACATTACAAGGTGTTTAGCTATTATCAACCTTGAAGAATTCACATAAGAGAAACTGGATTTGCAATCCATCTGTTATAGCATCACTTTCATCATCATTGTCATTGTGCAAGACTTGACTAACAGCTCCATCTCTTTATGAGACCATGAGCTACAATGCTGGCGAGACCAATGATTTATAGACACCTTCATCATTGTCTCTCAAGGTACATACCCACCTGGGTCTTCTCCGAGTATGACCTTCTAGGACTATTCTTATCTTGGATTCCCAACCCTCAAAGAATATCGGTCCTCTTGCCTACTCTTGACTTGGATGCCCTACACATCCTCAAAGAGTACCGAATGCCAGATGATTACCTAATCCTCCCATTCTTTCTTCCCAAATGAAGACAAGAATGTTGTGTCTATCTTGTGTCTACTTTTCCATTCATGACCTTCATCTAGACTTACGGTTGTTAATCCTGGTCTAGTGCATGACCCATGAAATGGAAAACACAATTGTCACTCCTTTGTAATAAGGGGTGACTCAAAA
The DNA here is from genome assembly GCA_000404065.3 of Pinus taeda. Taxonomy (NCBI): domain Eukaryota; kingdom Viridiplantae; phylum Streptophyta; class Pinopsida; order Pinales; family Pinaceae; genus Pinus; species Pinus taeda. The sequence continues at coordinate 157,498 of APFE030967285.1, forward strand.
CTCCCCCTTGATCAGGGACCTGTCAGAGCTCCCTCTTGATTGGGGACTCTTTCCTCCATCATCAATTTCTTCTTTGTGGTTCCTTCAGCTGCTTTATCTCCTTCCTTTCATGATGTCATGAAGTCTTTGTTCGAACTTCTCCCTGGTAGGGCACCATCCATCGATCACTTTCCTTCTTGGTTTCTCATGTCATTGCTTCTTGGAAAGTGACTATCAGGTTTTCTTGTCATCTTGGCTACTCCTTTGTCATCTTGTCCATGCTTCAGGATATTCTTCTCATGGATGCTTCGATGTGCTTGCTAGGTTACATGCTTTGACCTAGTAGCCCATCATGACTTTATCCTAATATTGCTTCAACATTGCTTTTCATTTTCTTGGATGGCTTCTTTGTCACGACATATTTGTGGAGTAGAATCAGTTATCTGCACCTTTTATATCTCCAAGACTCCAAGGTCTTCATAGGTGTCAAGGGTCCTTTCTTCCTTTATCAGAGTTGTCCTGCCTTCTTTCGGGAGATCTTTCAAGGCATTTTGTCAGATAATGATTCTTGGTGATCATGGTGTTCTTCACATGCTTGATCTCTTTCTTCATTAGCTTCTTCTCAAATAGATAGGTCAACCATCTAATGCTTTTTGTGAGAGCATTCCTTCATTGCTTGCTTTCCGGACTTGTCAGCATTTCTTCTTGCTTCATAGCCAGCAATCTTATGCTCCTTATGTGAGCATATTCTTTTGTTGACCTTCATTGCATTGTGGTACATGCCTTCGAGCATGTTCTTGGTGAAAGAGATTCTTTCATGCTTGATCATGTTATAGAACTATACCCATTACTTAATAATATACAAATGATAACATGGCTTAAACTTTGATCCATACATACCTCATTTTGATTCTCCTTTGATCATCCTTTGGTGTGACCCTTCTTGCTTCATCTTAGCTTGCTTGTATATCATCTTTTTATTGAATCACACGAATGGGATTCCTAATGAGACATCGACCTTGTTTCATGAACCTTCTTTTGAAGATTCCATCATAGGTTCTTAAAGATCCTAGCCTTGCAAATGTTTTCTTCCTTTGATGATGTAGGTCTTCTAAGATTCTCATGATGATCAATTTTTCTTTCATCACGTATGAGGTCCTATACTAGGTATGCTTTCTTCTATACAAATACCTTAAGCTATAGCTGCCATGCTCCTATATTCTAGAAGGTATTTCTACTTATGCATTTTTGTTCTTACCATAAATGCTACATCTACATGAGTATCTAGAACTCTGTACATCATGTTGCTAGATTCTAGAGGATGTTTCTAGCCATGCAATTTTAATTTATTCCTACATGTTCCTATTCTACTCAAAACTTTGATAGAAGTCTAGAAGTAAAGAGTTTGACCTAGTCATAGTAGAGATCTGGAGGATCTTCCTTCTTTTGCTTCTTTCCTTCTTCTTTCACCTCTTGAGTCAAGTGAGCTTCTTCCCTCTTCCTTTTGTTATTGTTGTCCTTCTTAAGCTTAGGGTAATTCCTTTTGTAGTGTCCATATTCTTGGCATCCAAAACATTGGATCTTGGACATGTCTTTGTTGTTTGTTCTTCGTGGACCAAACTTGCCAAATTTACCCTTTCCTTTGACCATGGTAGCAAATGCTTACTCCTTTGATCCCACATCTTCTTTTGCCTCAAGTCCGGTTTCCTTTGTTCTGCATAGAGACCACATTTCACTGAGAGTGGTTGCTTCCATCTTGGCATATATGCTAGGTGTGAAATTTCCCCACTCCTCAAGTAGAGCATTGAGTACTACAGTGGTCATCTCTCTGTCAGACATGACTTCCCCAAGCTCTTGAAGTTGATCCCTCATTTTAGAGATTTTCATGAAGTAGGGAGCTATTCTTTTCTTTGTTATCTTCATCTTGTATAATTCATTCCTCCGAGATATTACTTCTCCGGTTGTGGATACCGAGAATAGCTCTACTAACTTATCATAAATTTCTTTTGATGTCTCAAACTTGGAGATATAAGGAATGAGAGAGTCTTTGATTGATTCTATTAGAATCCTTTGAGCTCTTGTCTCATCCTTATTGTACTTGGCTAAGGCTTGAGTCTATTCCTTAGCAGGGATAGTGATATTCCCTTTGACATGCTCTAGGAGTTCATTCTCCTTGAATAGTAGATCGGTCCTCTTCTTCCATGTAAGAAAGTTATTGGTTCCTACCAATTTATTGCTTTCCTTGCAAAAAGACATGGATATATATTCAGAAGGGGACATGTACTTGATAGATTTTGAGATGTAATGGATTTGCTTCCTCCTTGAAGACTCGATGGCTTGTCTTCCCGAGATCTTGGTCTTCTTCAAGTTACCTTCTCCAAGTGGACTTGCTTGGTGATGATGTTTGCTTGAAGACTTGTAGCTTGATGTAGGTCTTGCTTCAATCTGCTCTTCTTCGTAGGTGCCTTTATATAAGGCTCTTCTTCTAGCTTGTAGACCTCCTTAATGAATGACGGATTCTAGACCCTTCTTGTCCTTGAAGTGATTGAGACTTCTAGGCTTGATGCTTCAACTTTGTAGATGCTTCCTCTTGATGAGTGCTCTTGAGTTGCCCTATCCTTGATGTGTCACCTTAGCTCTGATACCATGTTGAAGAATCTAGGGAAAAGTAGTGTATTGTGATTCTTCATTACTTGATAACAATTTGTGGAGTCTTTTTACTTTTCTTGTTAGCTTATTCTTCTTCTTCTTCTTATTAGTGCATATGTGTGTACTTCATCAAACTGCTACCAAAGCACAAAAACAAGAACACAAGATGTTGACTCTCTGCCAAGGCCAAAACCTCTCTACTCTTGAGAGGAAAACCCTTTAGTGAATTTCTCTTATTGAAGATTCCATTGATGAATACCAAACCCTAGACCCCTAACAAAGAGATCCTCCAAGCACAAGTCAAGTCTTCACTTCTTTATGCATCATATACCCCGGCACTTCTTCCAACACTTCTTTCAGCACTTTGTTTCCCAACACTTTGTCCTCCTTCTTCTAGCCCTCTGTTCTCTTTCTATCAATCTTGCTCTTCCTCTTTGAGTCTTCTAGATGAGATGTTCTTCCTTGATCCCTTGCTCAAATATACTTCAACTTTGACCTACCAAAATTCTTCTTGAGTGGGTGACTATTATGTTGCCCTAGTTTCTAGCACTTGTGTGAGGATCACTAGGTTCATATGCTCTTCTCTTTGCTTGAGAGTCTTCCTTCCACGCTAGAGTAGGAGGCCTTTGTAGGCCTAGTTATTTGCCCAAACCATAAGGAATATACCACTGCAATTTCACTGTTGATCTAGCCGCAGACTGTCCCTCATTCCTTCACATGTGTGACTGTGTATACCTTAGAAACAGTCCTTCAGACTTCATTGTTCATCCTCCTCTCTTCGCTGCTTAAGTAGACCCTTTTCCTTGTCTTCTTTCGACCTTCTTATCTCTCTATTTTCTTGTGGATTTCAGAGCTTGAGTAGTACGTTATGTTTGGAGTGGACAGCCTCTATAAATAGAGGATTGTCCCTCCACTTAAGCTGACTTGATTGGCTGCTAGCAGGCCGACTTGGAGGCTTGTTTGTAGGTTGATTTGGAGGGCAATTTGGTGGTTGATTTGTTGAGTAGACTTCACACATTTTCCATGGTGGTGTAGCATGCTTGAAGGAGCTTCTTGAAGGTGTCATTACATAGGATCAGACTCGACTTTGCTTGGAGGTTTCCCTTTGACTTTAATATATATTTATACATAGTGTAACATGCCCTTAAGGCCTTCAATATTTTCTCTTGACTATTTGACTCACCTATAGCACTTTGACATGTGCTAGACCTAATTCAATGAGCAAGAAACTCATTGTCATATATTATAAAAATAATATTTCTTTTCTTGACTAAGTACAAATATCAAAAGTACATTTATGAAGACCGAATCTAGTTACACTTCCTTCAACACAAATGAGGATGTGTCTCACTGCAAGAGGCAAAGGGAGGGCTTATGTCATCATCCTAGGCCATACAGATGGTTTACAAACATTTTCGATCTACTTGGAGACCCACGAGAATGTCATAGTGCCCCCATACCCACTTGAGGACACCACATGTGACTTGCTTAGATACCAAGGGGCCAACCTCTTGTCCACTATGTTTGGAGTCCATTTTCTCGCCACGGCACACTTTGGACTTCATTAGGCCTTCTCAATGGCCCAACGACTCGTTATGTTGATTATTTTTCCCTCTTAAGAGGCTTTTTTTTATGTTATTGAGTTGTCTTGGTGGGCTTGTTACCAAGGGATGTTATTATTGCACATTATTTTATTATTTGGGGCTTAATTAGGCCTAATTAGGAAAATCAAACTCTTTAGAGAGCATATAAATTGATGACAGGCTCATTAGTTCCTCTCATCATCACTTGTTTGGGATTAGTAGCTCTTGTGAGAATTTTGCATTCCCTTTTGGAGGATGAATTTCGTTTCATGGATTAATTTAGATGTTTGGATACAATTCTCTTGATCTTGGAGCTTCAAATTTTTCTTGATTTGATGATTGGATATACTCGTAAATGTAAGTGCTCTTTTCATGTCTATTCTTTACCTTTATCTTGTCACATGAATGTTGCTGGGATTTTTTCTATCTAGGTCTGAAATTGCCTCTAATTTATGCAAAATTATGGAGTTTTTTATCTATTATAATGTTGCGTATGTTACATGTGTCATGTATAACGAATGAATGTTCCTAGACGTTAATTTCCATTGAATACACCTTGATAAGTCATCAATTCTTGTACATCGAAGTATAAAATCTTCTGGCAGCTACTCTCATGCACTAATTGCCATGTGAAGTTGCCTAGAAGTCTCCTTCATTGGTTATAGTCCCTCCAAAACACAAATTGACCTTGACTCCATCTCTCCCAAAGGTAAGGCACTGATCCAAACACCTCAATTTTTGGTCCACTACTGCACTAGGGTTATCTCTAGAGGTCCTCTAAGTTTCAAGCAAATCCGACTGTGGAATCTCGAGATATAGCAAGCGCTAGCGATAAGACCAATTCTTGCCCTAGGTCGATTTGGGTTAGTGTCCTCACCTGGATCACTGCATTCAAATCTCAAAAGAAGATTAGTCCTTTGATCCTATTCTCTTCCCTAATTAGGTCAAGCCCCTCCTAGATTGATCAACTCCATACCCTTAATCTAATCTAGGCCCACTTGGGTTCTTTGTGGTCCCACAACTCTACAACTCAAATTCCACAAGGATTACATAGAATCCATTTCTTCACATGGATCCTTAAGCCTAAGAAGCCCCTTGATGAGGCATATCCTCCAGCCCTAGGCCTAGCAATCCTTATAGCCATTCTTAGAGAGCCAAACACTTTGCTTTCAAACCAAGCAAGCCATCTAATTGAGCCTCTCTTGTGAATAGGCTTTAGGAATCATCTCATATCTTATCATTGACCCATCCATTCTTGTGATTCCTCTCATACTGCGACTCCTCCCATCGATGAAAGTCCATAAAGAGAAGGGAGCCTTAGTTGAGGTGACAGTGGGCTATCGCTCCATTGTGCCCCTTGACCTAGTAGTTTCTCTATAAGATACCCTCCTAGGACCCTTGCTAGTTTGAGCAGTAACAAGATTAGTGGCCTACCAACTTGTAGCCTCCGATAGTGAAGGTCCATGATGTTTTCCATGTGTCATTGCTTAAAAGATATGTGAAATATGTTGATCATGTGATTGATTGGTCTGTATTGCAGGTGGAACCAGAAGGAGAATTCCAGCCGGAACCTTAGTGCCTTTCGCAGCAAAAGATGCTCATGCTCCGGAATCAAGCAATCGAACAAGTTAAAGTAGAGTGGAAGCACTTTGGTCCCAATGAAGCTACATGGGAGATGGTTGATCAGATGTGGGCTATGTATCCTTCTCTATTCATTGGTTGAGCGGATGTATTCTGATATATACTTTGATGTTGTGTTTTGGTTATGTCTATATATATGCATATGTATGTAAATGTTGCATCGATTTGTGTTATAAAGCTCCAATAAGCGGTATGGTGTTCATGGTCTCGGTAGCATGATATGATGTAAATGATGGATCGAGCTATGTTATAAAGCTCCATGTGCAACATGTGTTTTGTTGGTTCATAAGTGTCAGTGAACACCGAGGACGAGTTCCCCCAAGGGGGAGGGGTTTCTAACACCCCTAATTGATTTTCTATGTAAATAAAGTAAGACCAAGGTCATGGGACACATATTCCAAGTTGAATGTCGAGTAAAACATAGTGATGGGTATCACTAGTGCTTAATAAATGGCCATTGGCAAAGGCATTGGCAAAGGAAAAGAGGCATTAATTGGCATTTATTAATGAAAAAAGGAGAATAGGAGAAGAGGAAGGTGAAAGGTCACAGATTTGCATATGAGGAAAATTGAAGGAAAAATGAAGGAAAATGAAGAAAATAGAGACCTCAATAATAAAAAAGCTTCTGAGGATCAGTTCACAACTTTTGGCTAGTTAGCTTTTGGTCAGTTCAGTTTTTGGCTCTCTCATTCATTCTCTCATACTTTTGCACACTTAGAGCATTCTAGGAGCATGCTTGGAGCATTCTAGTTTCACTTGGATTTGGAGAAAGAAGGCAAAGGAAAGAAGGAAAAGCGCAAAGGAACAGGTCGATCAGCGGCTACAACTGGATTGCTTTGTAGGTAACATGGTGCATGTGTGATTTCCTTGTTGATTTATGGATGCATCATATATGCATGTGATTATCTGGTTATGTGTTGTCATTGGCATGGAGGATTGCCTAGATAGACAGTGGTTTTAGCCTTGCCTTTCCATTTCCTAGATAGCCATGATGTTGTGAGTTTTTCCACTTGATTGTTTTCTAGCTGGTGTTCATAATTCCTTATGTTTGTGGGTTGGAACAAACACTATGGAAGCCCTGGACAACTTGGGTTGAGTCAGTAGTCCTGGAGCCTTGGTTGGGACAAACACTCTGGAGCCCTTGGTGGGTTGAGTTACTAGTCCCTGGAGCCGGGTTGGACAAACGCTCTAGGGCCATGGAAGGTCGCGGGTTGAGTTACTAGTTCCTGGAGCCCTGGACAGCTTGGGTAGAGATCTGGTTGGTGTTAGTGACGTCCGACCGTGAGGTGGATCACTGCCTGAGGGTTGAGGTGGTTTGGCCTCTGGAAACCTTGGTTTGGTTTATACCATGAGATCCCACATTCATGCCTGGAATATGGTGCAAGCGTGATTGGCTGAAAGAGAGATTTGGTTCAGCCCAATCTATGGTCGGATGGTACGCGGAAGTCCCTGACTTGGTTGGTATTCTCATATGTTAATAAGAGTTATTCTTCTATTGTGATTCACATATACTTGTAGTGATTAGGTTTGTGATATTATGGTTGAGTTGCCATGGTTTACATGTTGGTTATTTTCTGGTTATATGTGAATTATATGATGTGTATCATTTATGGCTCTTGTCATGAATTGTTTGGTTATTGATACGTTGATGAATGTATGGACTAACAAATGTTATTGAAGCTATATGGAGAGGGCATAGGGTCTTCTTGGTGATTCTCAGATAAATCTCAGACCTGGAATTGTGGCTCAGATCTCGGGACCACACCCTTTGAAATTGTTAAAATTGGCAACTAGGACCAAACTCCATATGGGTCATCTTATTTATGGCAACTGGTATTTTTCTTAGATTCCTCTCGTCAAGAGGTGTAGGATTGATCTAACGATCATCCGATTCCGACATGTATTCATGTAGATATGAATTTATTTATGTTATTTGACAATTTGTCAAGGTCGGCTAGCAACCAAATTACCCCAACCCAACCCCAACATTGCACTATAAATAGAGGTGGCCTTCAAGTCATTTCACACACACTTCACTCAAGATCTCTCTCCACTCGTTTGGGTTTGGTGGCAAGAGAGGTCAAGACGCAAGAGGAAAGGAGACTAAGGGAGAAGCCCTAGCCGCAGATCAAAGGAGGCCTTAATTCTTTGTCTTAAAGGGGATCAAGCCACAGTGAAGAGAGGCTTCTATACGCTGCCTAAAGGAGCCCTAATCCACAGCTTAAGAAGGCCTAAAGCCGAAGTCTATTGAGTCCTAATTCACAACTAAAGAGTGACCCTAACTTCGTAGCAATTAGGCCCTAATACGCAGCTACAGGACGAGACATAATCCGTTGGTCAAAAGTTGTCCTAACCGCAGTCAAAAGAAGGCTTAGTCACAGCAAGAGGGAGGCCTAGTTGCAGCCTAGAAGGAGGCCTCATACGCAGCTCAAACGAGACCTAGTTGTAGTCACCTAAGCGGCTGTCATAATGAATGATAAAACCACGTTGTTGTAGGTGACAGTGTGGCCTATTTCAGGACTGTTTGGGCATGATCAAGTTGTTCTTGAACTCGGTATGCTGGGCAGAAGAATCCGCAAAAGGGAGGAGCTACGGACTGGCACTGTTGTTTAAGGGTTGTTTGGATCACTGTTTGAAGGGACCAAAGCTATAGTCCACTGTTGGGCTAGGCCGCAAGCCATAGCCAGCAGTTGGAGGCCTTTTGGGAGCTGCGTTCAGAAGGTAAGCAGCCCTATAAGGCAACATATGGTTGGAGGGACTGTATGAAGGCTAGCTCAGTTACAAGGTGGACTATGGGGTGTTTTTAAGGTGTTGTGTCACTCAGAGCTTGTGCCCTAACTAGTGACCAGGTCTGCCATGAAATGCACCAGTTCTTGCAGCATATGAAAGGTGCCAGATTAGCAGCCTTGTCATGATTAGTGAAGCAGAGAAGGAAGGAGAGTCTTATTGAAGGAAAGCCTCAGTATGTTGGGTAATTTTGAGATGTTCATCTGCTGCATATCTTCAGTCCTTGGTATCAGATCTGCAAACTCATTGTGTCATCGTCATGGAGAAGATCTTTGATCTCCTATTTGGCAAGTCAAGTATTGACTTCAAATCATTGTACTCTATCTCTTTCTCTCTACTAAACTATTGATGAATATAAGAAGAATTGATCAAGGGTTTCCCCACATTGGTGTCTGTCCCTCGCTGGTGCCACATCTTGTGTCCTCTTGTCTTGGCTTGTTTTCTATTGTTTATGTTTATGTTCTATATGCACTTTACTATCATGTTGATGTGATTGCTGAGCTGAATATTGACATTGGGCTAATATGGAAAATTGAAGTTAATTGCTCTAAGCATAGAATATACCCAAATTTAACAGAAATGGACAATTTGGGTCACAACTGCACTCAGGCAGTGTTATGCATGCGATTGGAGGCCTTCAACCGCACTCAGGCCTTGTCATGCATGATGTTGAGAGCCTAGGTCAGTGAAAAGGAGCCCAAGTGTAGGGTTTGGTCACCTGGGGTGGTCCTTTAGTCCCTGAGTGTCCTGTAGCCCTGAGGGTTGTTGTGAGTTGTCAATTTATGGTCAATTTTTGGGCCCCACTTATTAACTTGAACTTGGAGGTCGAGTCATGTCATAGTAACTCTTCGTCTCAAGTATACCTTGGCAGGCCGGTGAAATTAGGTAAATGTGGGAGGGGTGGTTACAATAGGCTGTCAACGTAGGCAAAATTCAATGCAATACAGATCCATGTCGTATGCATCATTCTCAACATTGTCTTCTCTTGATCAAAAGAGAGAACACTAACATACTCCTGTCATACTGTTATCATGGAGGAATTGTCATTCAAGGCCTTTGACCCACATCTCAGTCATATTGTAATGCTTGACATAGAAGGCAAGGGAAACTGATATCCTGTATACAAAACATCATAGATATACCAACTGTACAATTCTAACTCATCGCTTTATATCCAAGCATGTAGCAACACTATAATATATATAAAGGTTTGTACCGAGTATTATATACAAGGTTCTTTCGAGTAATGCGTATCTCATCATTGTAATTAAATGAAGTGTCGACTAACATACCTTACGATAAACAGTGCCAGGACTGTATATATAAACCTCCATCGTTGAGCCATACGTATTGTATGTGATGCCAACGCACTGTAGAATGCCAATAGCCATACGCACCGTATAATTGATGCCAACGCACTGTAGAATGTCAATACCACATGCACTGTATATATATAATTGGTGGCAATGCTTATAAGTGATGGCTTGCACAGTTAAATAAGAAAATCGTGCCATATACAAACCACAGTTAAATACCACCATTGATTGTGCCATATGCAAACCACTGAAATTATATCCGTGCTACTGTGTGAGAGTATAGATGGAGGATCCAAGCCATTTGAACCCCAAATCAATGCGTCATAAAAGTGCAAATCCTCAAATGTATTATTGAGCCATGAAATACAGATGTACTGCGAGCATTATTATATATATGTATGTGTTAGAGTAATCAAACCATAGTTTGAATGATATGAAGCCACGTCATGTATCGGTGTTACTAAGTGAGATGTTATGAGGTTTAAGGTCTTAGGTGCGGGCCTCAGTGCGGGCAAGTGGAGTGTGGGTTTCTACAGGCAGAGCAATATTTGAAATCCACGTGCCTAATAGAGATATGCGGTCCATTTAAAAATCTTAGCAATTTTTTCTCAATTTTTTGGCCAGTTTTTCAAAATGAAAAAATCGCCGATTAAATCGCCATGCCGAAAAGATCACAATTTTCGCAACACTGGTCCACACGATAAAACACGTCTCAAAATAAAGTCTTCAAATTATTCGATCCATGTTATAATGAGACAATTGAATTGGATAAAACACGTCTCAAAATAAAGTCTTCAAATTATTCGATCCATGTTATAATGAGACAATTGAATTGAATTGAATTGAAATTTAATGACATCCATGAGACCAAAAGGTCTAAGGGACCTTTTTATCCAACCAACAAAACATCATACAGTCAAGTTTCTCCCCATAACAGCCCTCTTGGTGTGAATCATGATCAAAAAGTTTGTCTTCTTGTGAAGCTTTCCTTCCACAAATAACTCACATAGACTGTCCACTTTCAGGTCACTTTCAAACTGACTACAAATGTCCTTATAAGAAGGACACTCCTTGATGAAGTGCCATTCGGTTTCAACTACTCCCTCCTCACAAAAGACACAAGTTCTTTCTTCCCACTCTTCCTTAGGACTACCCATCTACCTGTTTTGCATCTAAGATGATGGGATCCGGTCCTTAGTTGTGCTATTAAATTCTTAGAATTTCCCTTTATTGTGGTGCTCAAATAGGTCTTTTCATTATGCGACTATGTTGGGTTGAAACTATTGACATATATTATTTTTTTACGGCTAACCTGTTTTTCCCACATGGCAATGCTGAATTTTTCAAGGACTCAATTTTTTATTTCCACTTTAGAATTAGGACAGTCCCGCCAATTGATTCCCCATTTCCCCATCCACTTGTCATTATGCTTCCTCCAAGTTTTATTCCTACGCATTAACTCTTCTGCCACAATCAACTTGGGCCACCAGTGTTGAACCATGCTATCCACCTTTTTTTAAATATGTTAACAAATGAATGATTGCTAAAGCTTCCATCAGGAACAAACCAAGCTCCGCCAGCAAGATCTCATATGGGATTTGACTTTAAGCTTACTAGTGATTATGTGTTTTTGAATTCTTTCTACCTGTCTTCATTTGTTCTCTGACATGCTGTACCAACAAACTTCGCACCCATAGAGGACAATAGGAGTGACTAACAATCCAAAACAAGTTTTCTTAGTTTTCCAATCCCATAATTTTCTTTTCCTACATCTATTCTGAATAAGGTAAGAAGCTATCCATCCCCCTTGAATCCTTTCACTTCTGCATGTCTCCCAACTGAGCCTGTTGTGAAAAACAATTCCTAGGTACTTGTACTCTTCCACTAACTCCAAGGCTTTTCTCTCAAAAATAAAGCTAACTTGTTGTTTTTTCCGCTTCAAAGAGAAGATCATGACTTTAGTTTTGCTCGTGTTTACTTGCATCCCTACCTCTTGACAGAAGAGCTCTAATGCCTTCAAATTCTCTTTCAAACCATGAGCAGATTTTGCAATTAGAATAGGATCATCTGCATACAGAGGCAGCTTCACTGCATATCCCGCTAATTGAACACCCTCTCCATTAGCGTTGTTCACACATTCTTCCAGCTTATCAATATATAAACCGAAAAGTGTGGGGGAAAGAGGGCACCCCTGCTTAACTCTTATGTCGCTACCAAAGCATTCAGAAAAGCCTTCATTAGTTCTGATTTTTGTGCTAACTTTCTCATAGAGTTTATGCACAGCTGCTCTATACTCCCTTGGAATTCTGAGCTCTTGCATTCTTCTCTAGAGCTTATCTCTAGGGACAATGTCAAAAGCTCTCTTGAAGTCAACGAAGCAGCGAAAGGCCTCCTCGCTCTGGATGACCAAAATAATCTCGGTGAAGTGCCTAAGAGTGACGCAATGATCAATGGTAGAGTGCTTTGGCCTAAAACCAGCTTGCCTTGGCCTAAAACAAGGGAGGGGGGCACATTTATATAATTCAATGTGGTTTCCTTTTGAGAAGCCGTCTTTTAATTTTGGAGGGAAAGGTCAAATTCGAATTTTGCCCAAATTATTTGATTTTATATCTTTAAACCCTCCTATAAATATTTGCCGCAAATTAAATATTTAAATATATATTTCCAATCATAATTACTTGCCCAAATATTTCCATTTTACAATTCTTTCTTTGACTAATATTTCTTTAGCTCAAATGAGTTCTTCCTTTGGCAACATGGGGCTCAAGGGTTTGCTCTTGGGGACTTAGGGTTTTACTCGTACCAAAATTTTTAACAAAACAGAAATGTTTAAGAGAAAGTGGCATCGCAGAAAATTTGAAAAATAATAAAAGGAGTGATTCCTATCTTAAAATATTATACTTTTAAATGGATCCCAGGTAATAATTGCAACATGCACAAGCACAAAGATTTTGTGCCATAAACCAATGTATCTCTACCTACTCCTTTGTACTAAAAATGTATATTACAGAGTGCATATAGAAATCCACTATTCACTTCTCGCTGTTTGAAAACATATAGGATAAACCTGAAGTTGCACAGGGGTGAAACTTCATTCAAATTCTAAACTAGCCTATGTGTCTTTTGAAGAGTAATAATTCTGTTCATTACCTCAAAAAGGAAAAAAAAACAATCATTGACATGAATATATGAGCACAGCAAAGTTGGGAAACAAGGAATGATGGAACCTGGTACAATCTTAGAACTTTTGTGTATCAAATATCAAATATGTCAAAGATAATATCTGGAAGCCAGCACGCTTATACTTCAGATATATAAATGCATAGTATTGATGAATGGCTTACATGTTTAAGATATGGTCAGCTGCCTGTATGACAGTAATTTTGACAAAGTTCTTTGCAAAAGGATATAACTTCAGTAAATCTTCATGGACAAAGTCGTGTAATTCTGCTCCAAACTCTATACCAGTGGGCCCTCCACCAACAACTACAAAATGAAGTATACTTTCCCTATCTTCATCACTTAGATGAGGCAAGCTTGCTCTCTCAAAACAATCAACTATACTTCCCCGAATCTTCTGTGCATCCTCAATCTCCTGCACAGAAGACAATGTATGTGAAATTTCCAATGGTTGTTAACTTGTTACTTCCAAGATTTTGACAGAGAAAAGCAATATTTTTTTAGGGTTTCTTAAAATTCCTTCCTTCGAGTGCATCCCTAATTGTCATATATTATAGCAATACTGTATCTAACTAAAGAAGCTACAGGTCAAAAGCAAGACATTGCCTTCAAAAAATGGCAGTGTTTAACCACCCCGGGAGTGTTAAATGTGTTTGATCCAGCTCCCACAGCAATAATCAGATAGTCATAATCTAGGAAAAAGTCTTCTTTTCCTTTTATGCTAAAATCAGTATTAGAACGGCAAAGAATTTTCTTCTTTGCAGCCAGAATCTCCAGGCACTCTGCTTCCCAGAATCTCACTTCTTCTTTTTTCTGCCAAAACGTAAAACCTTTATCAGACAGAATAGTAACATAAGTCTTGGATAAGATTAAAACATCACAGCCTAGAAACATTAAGGTCGTTAAGGTTCAGAATGAATCCTTCATGCCACTAAAACAACTTTGAATCCACAAAAAGGCAAAAGTTTAAGATCGGTGAGATATGAGGACATAGACAGATACATAACATCCATACTCCACGAAAAATAAATCAAGGATGTATGAAATGTACTGCATATATTTAATGCATTCTACAGTAGGTTTGTGGTGTACTATATTTCCTTTTTTTCATTAAACTAGTCATAGTTAATGTACAATAACATCAAAAATTACTATTGTGAGCATGTATGGTCAAAATGTCCGAAGTTATCAGACTCAGAATCAGTAAGAGAAAAAGTTACAACTCAGGCTAGGACCCAGCCTTCAATGCAGAAAACACCTCAACAGAATTAAATATATAAAATATTAAAAATTTAATTAAAAGAAGATACAAATGATTCTAGTCACAGTGAACGTAATGTATGGGCACCTATGTCTACTAGAATGTCCCAGAATCTCACTTATTTATTTTTCTGCCAAAACGTAAAACCTTTATTAGAACAGAATGGTAACATAAATCCTGGATAAGATTAAAACATCACAACCTATAAACATTAAGGTCGTTAAGGTTCAGAATGAATCCATCATGACTACTAAAACAACTTTGAATCCACAAAAAGGCAAAAGTTTAAGATTGATGAGATATGAGAACTTAGACAGATACATCACATCCATACTCCCCAAAAAACAAATCAAGTATGTATGAAATGTACTGCATATATTTAATGCAGTCTACAGTAAGTTTCTAGTTTATTATCTTTCCTTTTTTTCATTAAACTAGTCATAGTTAATGTACAATAACCTCAAAAATTACTATTGTGAGCATGTAAGGTCAAAATGTTTGATGTTATCAGACTCAGAATCAGTAAGGGAAAAAGTTACAACTCAGGCTAGGACCCAACCTTCAATGCAGAAAAAACCTCAACCGAATTAAAAAAATACATAAAATATTCAAAATTTAATTAAAAGAAGATACAAATGATTCTAGTCACAGTGAATGTAATGTATGGGCACCCATGTCTACTAGAATGTCCCAGAATCTCACTTCTTTCTTTTTCTGCCAAAACGTAAAACCTTTATTAGAACGGAATAGTAACATAAATCCTGGACGAGATTAAAACATCACAGCCTAGAAACATTAAGGTCACTAAGGTTTAGAATGAATCCATCATGACTACTAAATCAACTTTGAATCCACAAAAAGGCAAAAGTTTAAGATTGGTGAGATATGAGAACATAGACGCTGGAGCGAGACGAGGGAACGAGGGCGTGGAGGAAAAAACCAGGGTTTTGATCGATCATAGAGGCAGTCCGCCATGAAAGGACGCACAGGAGGGAGCTCCACTCCCTCCTTCAAGCAGGCGGTGGTTAGCAAGGGGAAAAAACCCATGGAAAATGACAGAGAGTCTTCAGAAGGAAAAGAGAGAAGCAAAGAAGAAGAGCAAGAGGGAACCAAGGCAAGGGAGCATAATGAAGCATTGGAGACTATGGAAGATATCAGGGAGCAAAGCACTAAAGACAAAGCACACATGGGACCATGCAAACCCAAAGCAGCGGTAATTCCCAGAATCATTTTAAATGACCCAGCGCTTCAGGCGCACAGGGATCACATGCAAACATATAAAATCATTTGTAAATTCATGGGGCTGTGGCCAACTGAAAAAGCTTGACAAACGTGGATTAAATACCACTGGAAACCAAAAGGCAGCATTGACCTACATCTTGGATCCAAGGGTTTTTTCACTGTAGTTTTTGCTAATATTGAAGACAAAGACAGAGTGTTTGAAGGAGGGCCTTACTTCTTTGCTGCTGCAGGCCTCTATATGAGGCTGTGGATCATGGACTTTGTTCCGGAACACGAAACTTTCACCTCAGTCCCAGTCTGGGTAAGACTCTACTCTCTACCCCTTGATTACTAGCAAACGGAATCTCTATCAGCCATAGGAAACAAGTTAGGGTGTTTTGTCAAAGTTTCTGAGGCCACTAGAAGGGGAAAGTATACTTCCTTCGCTAGAATATGTGTGGAGATGGATCTCTCTGGAGCGTTGCCAGATGAGGTTATTTTGGAAGTGTTTGATGAGGAATGGACATAAACAGTAGATACGAACACATTCCTTTCGGATGTCGCAAATGTCGCGAGCATGGACATCTAGTCAGAGACTGCCCTCTCAATAAGATAGAGGATAAAAGTAAAGCTAATATAATGAAGGATCCAGAAAGCTTCTTCAAGGTGGTACACAAAGGAAAAGGGAGCAAAAGAGAACTAAGAACAAGCAAAGCCAAAGAGCAGCATGTTAACCAAAACAGGTTCCAAACCCTTGAAGCAGACGCAGATCCTACAGATACTGATAAAGCAGAAGGAGGAAACACAGTGGAGGAGGAGAAAGAAGAAGAAAAGGAGAAAATACAAGAGAATGACAATATGAAAGAATTTATGATGAGTAATGCTGAACAGGTGATGGATCTTGATATGACCCAAAGTGAGACAGATATGGAGGACCATGAACTCCAGGAAATTCTTGAGAAAGAAAACCTAGATTTAGAAGGTTTTTTTAATCAAGGAACCAAAGAAGGGCTAGAATCATTACCTGCAGAGAAATTCAACAGGGTTCAGCAGCTATTTTTATGGAGGACCCAAACTAAAGGATTGGGCAGACTCAATCACAAAGAAAGACAAGGCAACGAAGGAGTGAAGACAATGAAAAATATGGCAGGACTAGAACCCAGAATCCCAGGAAAGAAGAGGGGTAGAGAAAAGCAGAATGAGCTGTTGATGGAATGCAGAAAGCTAATGATAGATTCAGGTAAGATGAAAGACCTATCGAGTTACTCCTTTACTAATCTTTAATTATGAAGTTCACTTCTTGGAATATCAGAGGTCTAGGTAGTAAAAGAAAACAAAGGCTACTGAGTAATAGAATGAAACAAGCATCTCTGGATGTGATTTTCATACAGGAGACCAAGTGTTCCATTCAGAAGATAGGAGATATTTATCGTAAATGGCTCAATAGATTTGAGTTTCTGGAAGTCAAGGAAGAGAATACAGCAGGAGGTATTCTCACTTTGTTGAATCCACAAAAGATTGACTTAATAGATGCGGAGGCATCTAGAGATTATTTATCTGCAGTTTTTCAACCAGTAGGAGATAAGGAAACCTATCTGGTTACAAATGTAGATGGCCCATAGAGAATAGAGGCTAAACTAAGGCTTCTAAATTCTCTGGAGACTCTCAGAAACAGACATGCAGGAATACCCTGGATCTTAGGGGGTGATTTCAACATGATTAAGTCATCACGGAAAAAAAAAGGAGGAACCAGAATTCTAGGCAAAAACTCTGTGGCTTTTCAAACCTTTATTGATGAAAAGAAGCTGGTGGACATTGAAATGCACAACGGCATCTTCACGTGGAACAATAAAAGAGGAGGAGAGTCCCAAGTAGCTTCCAAATTAGACAGATTCATAATCTCAGAGGATCTTATGCTCAATGACAAGGAAATGGTAGCTGGAGTACTACCCTTTGGGGGTTCTGATCACTGGCCAATACAACTAGAGGTGCAGGGCATTGGCAAACCCAGGAACAGACCTTTCAGATTTGAAAATATCTAGCTCTCCCACCCAGATTTCATCAGCAATGTAACCAAGTGGTGGGCAGAGGATTTAAATATTCAAGGTTCCAAAATGTTTATCCTTCAGAAAAGATTAAAACATATCAAGCTACGGCTCAAGGACTGGAACAAGACTGAATTTGGCAATATCTTTGAAGAGAAAAAGATGATTGAAAGCAAATTGCAGGAACTTAACCAAGGCCTCATTAAAGAAGGCCATGACAAAGCTCAACATGATCAAGCCACCAGATATCAGCAGCAATGGGAGAATTTATGCAGTCAAGAGGAAACTTTTTGGAAACAAAAATCTAGAATCCAATGGCTAAAAGAAGGTGAACGCAATACCAGATTTTTTCACAAATCCACCGTGGCAAATAGAGCACATAATAGAATTGCTCTGATTAAGGATGAAAGAGGAAATAATCTCAATTCTCATGAAGAAATAGAGACGGTGCTAGTCCAGCACTTTAGAAACATATCTCAAGAAACCTGTTATGACAGAGAATATTATATCCAGGAAATCACCAAGAACATCCCTAGGATAGTCTCTAGAGAGGACAATGTTAACCTTTACAGGCCTGTGATGGAAGAGGAGGTTAGTGGGGTTCTCAAAGAAATGCAAAATGGTAAGGTGCCAAGCCCGGATGGTTTCAATGTTGATTTCTTTAAAGCTTGCTGGAATATAATCAAACAGGACATTCTACAGGTAGTGGAAGATTCCAGGAAACATAGAACCATTTTGAAAGCTCTGAATTCCTCCTTCATAGCCCTGACCCCTAAACAGGAGCAGGCTCAAACCCCAGATAGATTCAGGCCTATAGCTCTATGCAATGTGGTTTACAAGATAATATCAAAGGTGGTTGCAAACAAGCTCAAACCCCTCTTACCTGCATTAGTTTCGGGGGAACAATCAGGATATGTGGAAGGAAGGCAAATTCTTAATAATATCATCCAGGCACATGAAGTGGTGCATTCTCTGGCTAGTAAGAAAAAAGTTGGTATGATCATGCAACTTGATATAGCCAAAGCTTATGATAAACTGAATTGGAACTATATCAAGAAGGCTCTTATTGCTTTTGGGTTTGATCACAATTGGGTAAGATGGATCCTGGCTTTGATCAGTTCTTCTAGTTTTTCAATTCTTGTGAATGGCTCTCCCTCAGAGATTTTTACCCCGACCAGGGGCCTCAGGCAGGGTGATCCTCTTTCTCCCTTTCTCTTCATTCTCATGATGGAAGGTCTAGGCAGAGCCATTAAGTATGCTAATGTTGTTGGTAAGGTCAGGGGTATACAACTCGCTGACAATGGACAAGCCTTAACCCATCAACAATTTGTTGATGACACCATGTTGCAAGGAACTCCCACAGTCAAAGAAGCTCTTGCCTAGAAACAATTCCTTAAGGACTTTGCCAAGGCCTCTGGCTTGGAAGTTAATCTTTCCAAATCTAAGATCTTTTTCTTTAATACTCTATTGCTATTCAGAGGAACATATCCAGAATTTTGGGATTCCAAAGAGACTCTCTCCCCTCGAAATACCTGGGGGTGCCTTTAACTGCAAAACCACTTCACAAAAGTATTTGGGAGTCGATTATCAGTAAGATGCAAGACAAAACTAGGAAATGGACTATAAGATCTTTAAATTTGGTTGGTAGGTTGGTCCTCACAAAGGTTGTGCTTCAATCAATCCCAATCTTTATGGTTTCTGCTATCCCTGCTCCCAAAGGTATTCTGCATCAAATGAGAAACATACAAAGAGACTTCCTTTGAGGCAACGGGGAAGAAAAGAAGAAATGGGCCTTAGTTGCTTGGGATAAAATTTGCAAACCCAAAAACCACGAGGGTCTTGGATTAGATGATCCTGAGATTCTTTGTAAGGTTTTAGGGGCTAAACTTTGGTGGCGTTGGATAAAGGAACCAGAAGCACAATGGGCCATTACTTGGAAAGAAAAATATGCAAGTACTTGGACTGATAATGAACGCATACGAATGGATGGGAATATAAGAGGATCTCATATATGGAACAAAGCCTGGGACAACAGAAGATTGATTCAAGACCATAGCTTCTGGGAAATTAGAGAGGGAGACTTGGCCTTATTCTAGGAGGATAGATGGCAACAAGAACCGATTATCTTACAGGAGGACTTGAAGGACCTCAAAGCAGAGACTGACACTAAGGAGCTCACCCAAGTCAGGGATTTTTGGGATCAAACCAATAGTGCAGGGAAATGGAGAAAATGGCGAAAATTAGACCTCCGAGAGGACAGTCATCTTTTAACCAAAGCTGAAAGACTGATGAAAATGTTGGAGCAAAGGAAAATTCTAGTTTCTAGGTGGCATGACCAACTGAGATGGGGCAGCAACACCCCATGCTCCTAATAGGCTTTGGCAAAACCTTTGGAAGCATCTAGGTTGGATGAAAATTAAACTCTTTATGTGGCTGGTTCTTCAAAGGAAAATCCCGACCTAGGATAATATAAGGAAAAGGGGATTCCTAGGGCCTTCTAGATGCCAACTCTATGAGGCCCAAGAGGAGACCATTGAGCATCTTCTCAACAATTGCTCTTTCACCTCCAAATTATGGGATTCTTTTGCAGTTATCTTCCAACAATCTGACAGAGATATGGGAAGCCTTTTCAACACTCTCACCAAATGGAGAAAGAACTTTTCGGATAATGAAGTTCTTGGTTCCGCTTGGGCTCTTACACCAAGTTTCATAATTTGGAATGTTTGGAAAGAAAGAAACAACAGGATATTCAAGAATGTTAAGAGCTCTTCCTAGAATATCTTTGATAGAATCCTAAAACAGATCAAGGAAATGGTTAGTACTACCATCAGAAATCTTCCCTCGAACCCACCTTCGGCCACAGACTAGAGGATTCTCGGCAGGCTAGATTTGCAGGGACTGGTTCCTCAGGGCTTTGTAAGGAATGGTTCAATGGGGGACCCGGAACTTGACTTCTGGCATCCTCCCCCTAAGGGCTTTCTCAAATTCAACATCGATAGGGCTTCCAAATGTAATCCGGGAAAGGCAGGCCATGGAGCGGTGTTAAGAGACGATAGGAGAGATATTCTTTTCATCTTTTATGGCAATTTAGGAAAAACCACCAACAACATGGCGGAGTTAATGGCCATGGAGAAAAGTCTTGAGTTCCTGGTTCAGGAAAATCGGCAAAACACAATCATTGAAGCGGACTCCGAGATCGTCATCAACTCTATCAGAAGAATAAGCTGGGGAACAAGGCCGGAAAAAGCCTCTTCAAATTGGAGGCTTATTCAAGTCTTCCAACAGATTCCTAATCACCTATAGAGCCTGAGAACAGTCAGATTTGCACATGTGAGAAGAAAGGCTAACAAGTTAGCGGATTTGCTAGCCAATCAAGGAGTTGTCTACACAGATAACAAGGCAGTGATGAATTGGCGCAATTCCCCTAACAACAAACTAAAAATAGACTGTCAAAACCAAGCTATTGAAGACAATACAATGTTCCTCAAGAGAGCAATGGAGATGGGTATGGTTAACCAGTCGGGGTCAGCTCAAAAGCATACTCACAATGGGATTTTTTTATAATGGTTCGGAAAAGATAGCCGATGTTTCCCGGATCAAGGGATGCACCGAGATTTACAGTTGTTTTGACAAGGATCAAGGAGCTTCAGGGGTAGCAGAAAGGAAGGAGCTGAAAGCTTAGCGCTTCAGGTCAAGAAGGGTCATCGTTGTGAACGTAGGTGAGCAGATGAAACTTGATGACCGTGAAACCAGAGTTTCCCTTTCCCGGTCTTTCTTTCCACATCCTGGGTGGTTTTCCGTTGATCGCAGCCCGCTCAAGTGGGAAGCGGTTTCTGCTTTTTGGGAGCGATCCCACTTAGGAAGCGCCACGTGGCGATGGGGTCGGGAGGATTACCACCTTTATCGCACGCTAACTTCTGAGTTAGTTGGCAGGTGCGATATCCTTCTCCATCGTCAGATCTCTTAAGGCGTTTCTACGGTGCAAATTGTTCGGCTTTTGGTGGGCCATTTTTTCCGATGGATTGGGTCTATAACCGTCCGATCGTTTGGACAAGTCCTACGGTCGCGATTAATAGAGGTAGGAAACGTTACTTGGTGACGATGTTCGTCGGGGGACAAGAGGTTCTCCTCCTGGGCATAAGAACTCATTTCTACGCTTTTAGGTGGGTTTCAGGTTGTTACTGGTGCTTTTTTAGGGGCTATTCTCGGTCCAACTCCATCTTCTTATTTTCTACTTTGGAGGACAGTTAAGTGTAAAGTTAGGGGCAGAGTAAAACTGTTTGGCAGTTTCCCTTCTTTGTCAGAGTCTGAGAATTTTGTACTACTCTCTATACTTTATTTTGTGATTAATGAATAGAAAGTCTGACTCTTGCATTAGCAAAAAAGAGATATGAGAACATAGAGAGATGCATGACATCCATACTCCAAAAAAACAAATCATGTGTGAACTGCATGTTGAAATTTGGTACCGGAGGACAGGCGGTTCCCTAAGGCTTTGATCTTTGGCCTAGGGAAAAGTGTCCAAAAGAATTTAATTTTTCTCCGAAAGTGACTTTATAATTTTTATAAAGTTAAATCTAATTTAAAAGTGACTTTAAGTGATAAAGTTACTAAAGTCTAATTTTAAAGTGACTTTAATAAAGTCAATGTAAAATTAGAAAGGAAAAGTAATTTGGAAATAAATGACTAAGTGGGTCTTTATTAAAGTGGGGTGAATTAAAAAAATTTAAAGTGAGATTAAATGAGCATTTTATCTCAGCCCTTGATTCTCAATCTATTCAGCCATTGGATTTAGGGATCACCCAAAAGTCACTTAGGGTTAGATTAAAGGAGGAAAAGGTCATTCATTCTTTCATGAGCAGATTGAGAGAAGGAGAGCAAGAGAGCAAGGGAGATTTCTGGACAGAGAGGAGGAGGCAGCAGCTTGGCACACATTCCAAGGCAGCACTTTAGCAAATCCGTACAGCTGAGTTCGCACACAGCAAAAAGCAGTATTTGGGCATGGTTTTCAAGGAGGCCGTACAGCAGATTTTGAGGAGGCCGTACAGCAGATTTTGAGGAGGCTGTACAATAGTTTTCAAGGAGGTCGTACAGCAGCTTTATGTCGAGGCCGTACAACAGTTTTCAAGGAGGCCGTACAGTTGTTTTGTGGAGGCCGTACAGCAGATTTGGAGGAGGTCTTGCAGCAGTATTGCTGTTCTGTTTTGATGGTTGCAAGTTTTCCAGTTGGCTGTGAGGCACGGAAAACGAGATAACTTGTAAAAGTTTGCTTGTTGATTTTTTTGTTGAATATTTCTCACTATAAAAAGCATTTTCAGAAATAAGGAGCTCTCGAACTGGTTTTCCCCAAGAGTTGTAGGGGGTTTTTCCAGGGTCACCTTTACCAAAAATCACTGTGTTTAAATGTGTTTAATGGCTGTTTGTACCTGCTGATTTTTTTATTTTCTACATTTTCCAGCATTCTATAAAATTTCCAAAATTTGTGTTTTGAGAAAAAATTATTTTTCAGTTGTTGAATGTATGGATATGGGAAAGTGCATTTACCTATTTTGGAGAAATAAGGTGAAACTGAAAACCGGGGTGGGAAATGAGAAATTTTTACATGGTATCAAAGCTTGAGTGCTTAAGTGCAGTTTGGGACAGCAAGGAAGAAAATTACAGCGTGCTGATTTTTCACTCAAAAAATTCCAGCAAGCTGATTTTTCACAAACAGCAGTTTTATCTTTACTACAGCAGTGCTATTTTTCAATTTTAGGACAGCAGGATGTCATTGGGATTGAGGGTGGAGGATAGGTTGGATGGGCATGCAAATTACAGCATTTGGAAGGAGAGAATGCACAGTATCTTTGAGGAGGCAGAAGTCTGGGACATTATGGTGCATACCACACAGAACCCTGTTGTTGTGCCTACCAATGCTACTTAGTTGGTTGATTATAATAAAAAGAACAAGGGTAAGAGACTGATTCTAGACAGACTCAAAGACCATTGCATTCCTCATGTGAGAGGAAAGAGAAATGCCCATGAGATGTGGACAGCATTGTCCAATCTCTACCAGAGTACCAATGAGAACCGGAAAATGGTCCTGAAGGAGAAGCTGAAGACCATTAAGATGGGTAATGATAGTGCAGCTGGATACCTCACAAAGATTACTAATGTGAGAGATGAGTTGGCAGCAGTTGGAGAGGTTATTCCACCCACTGAGTTCGTGCGGAATGCAGTGAATGGCCTCCCCCGTTCATGGATGAACTTTGTTGATGGGGTTTGTGCACGTGAGACCCTTCCCACATGGGAGAGGTTTTGGGATGATTGCATTCAGACAGAGATCAAGAAATGACAGCTTGGGGCAGCCAATCCAGTTGAGTAGGATGAGGACGTAGCACTGTTGGCAGGAGGCAAGAAAGGCAAAGGTAAAGGTAAACAGGGTAACACACAAAAGAACTATTCCAAGGTGAAGTGTTGGAATTGTCAAAAGATGGGACACTATGCAGTTGTGTGTCGGGAGAAGAAGAAGAAGAAGGGGAAGAACCAAAGCGTGGCAGCTTCAGCAGAGGTTGAGGACTTTGCAGATCGTTTTGACCGGGAGTTTGGGTTCACTGCGTGTGAGTCCTCTAATGCAGGATCACCTGCCACACAGGTTCATAGGAAGCATGCTTTTCCCTCGATTAGCGGAGCATCTTCTGGTATCTGGTATGTGGATAGTGGGGCTTCACGTCACATGACAGGAGTCCGTGAGTACTTCTCAGAGCTTTCAGAGAGTGG
>APFE030967285.1:189762-212654 GCA_000404065.3 Pinus taeda
CCCAGCAGAACGGGGTTGCGGAGAGGAAGAACAGATCCATCGTAGGGGCTGCCAAAGCCATGTTACATGATCAGGGGTTGCCATTGTTCTTGTGGGCAGAGGCCTGCAACACAGCTTTTATTTGCAGAACAGGATTCTGCATCATGCCTTGGGGCAGATGACTCTGGAGGAGGCTTTTTCTGGGAAGAAGCCTGATATTGGTCATCTTCGTATCTTTGGGTGCATTACATACTCCTACATACCCAAGGAGAGGAGGACCAAACTAGAGCCCACCGCAGAGAAGGGTATCTTTGTGGGCTACAGTGAGACCTCAAAGGCCTTTCAGATTTACATTCCTGCAAAGAGGAAAGTTGTTGTCAGGCGGGATGTGAAGTTCGAGGAGGCTAGGGCCTTTAGGAGGTCACGGGAGTTAGAGTATCTGGATCAGCCAAACCCTCAGCAGCAGTTGAGTCAGTCGCAGAGATCCAATGGGCAGGGATCAGGAGGATCCAGAGGTACATCTATGACGATGCCAGGTCCGTCAGTGAGCAGTGGCTCGCCAAGCCAGAGGGGTGGTGCTCCGGGCAGCATGCAGAGCAGTCCACAGAGCAGTTCACTAGGGAGTCCACTGATGGACAATTCACACGGTACCTTAGCTACTACAGGTTCAGGTGCAGGCAGGAGGACAGCAGACAGACAGTCGGGAGTTCAGGCTCCTGATGGTGATGAGGAGGAGTTTCATTCTCCAACGGGAGAAGCATGCTCAGGGAAGAGGAAGCCCAAGTGGCTTCAAGACACCTTGAGATATGCCACATCTGTTGCTGAGCCTAGGAGGTCGATCAGAGAGAGTAGACCACCTGAGAGGTTTTGTAGCTAAATGGAAATGGCTACCAACATTCTTGACTCTGAGCCTTCTAGCTATGAGGAGCAGCTAGCCAGCAGGTCTGGAGAGAGGCCATGCAGGAGGAGTATTCTTCTATCATGAAGAATGATGTTTGGGAGGTGGTGCCGAGGCCTGAGGGCAAGTCCGTGGTTACTTCCATATGGCTTTACAAGGTAAAGCATGTTGCAGATGGCAGCATTGAGAAATTCAAAGCGAGGTTTGTGGCTAGAGGGTTCTCCCAGGTAGAGGGAGTTGATTATGAGGAGACCTTCGCTTCCGTGGCTCGATATACTTCGATTCGCTCCATTATATCGATAGCAGCAGAGATGGGTTGGAAGATCCACCAGATGGATGTGAAGACCGCATTTCTCAATGGCTTCATACAGGAGGAGGTGTACATTGACAGCCACAGGGCTTTGAGGTGCATGGGAAGGAGTCCCATGTGTGCAGACTGAAGAAGGCCCTTTATGGCCTGAAGCAAGCTCCCAGAGCTTGGTACTCCAGGATAGATACTTATTTGCAGGGGATGGGTTTCACAAAGAGTGGGGCAGATCCGAACCTTTACTTTATTGTGATAGGTGAGGAGCCTCTCATTCTGGTGCTGTATGTGGATGACTTGGTCATTACAGGTGCAGAGAGACTCATAGAGCACTACAAGAGAGATCTTGCGACGGAGTTTGAGATGCAGGACATTGGCTTGATGCATTACTTTTTTGGTTTGGAGGTGTGGCAGGAGGAGGGGCATTTCTTCCTGGGGCAGGGGAAGTATATTGTGGACATCCTTAGCAGATTCCACATGGAGGATTGTAGACCCATGTCGACACCGATGATTAGCAACTGGAAGAAGCTTCATGCTTCGGATTCCAAGTTGGTGGATCCCACATTGTACAGGCAGCTAATTGGTTCCTTGATGTATTTGGTCAACACTAGACCAGATATCTGTTTTGCAGTCAACACGATGAGTCAGTTTATGTGTGAGCCTAGGAAGGTTCACTGGGTGGCTGCAAAACACATTTTGCGGTACTTGCAGGGACAGTGGATTATGGTCTGGACTACAGGCAGGGAGATGGAGTGAGATTGGTAGGATACACTGATTCTGATTGGGCAGGTTGTGCTTCTGATAGGAAGAGCACTTCAGGGTGGTGTTTTGGGTTGGGTTTAGCAGTAGTGTCATGGTTCAGCCGGAAGCAGCAGTCAGTAGCACTGAGTTCAGCGGAAGCAAAGTATATGGCAGCCAGTCTAGCTAGTTGTGAGGCCATCTGGCTTCGCAAGATGTTGTTTGGCTTATTTGGTCAGCCGTTGAGACCTTCAGTGATTTACTGTGATAATCAGAGTTGCATTAAACTCACGGAAAATCCAGCATTTCATGATAGGTCAAAGCATATCGGGATCAAATATCATTTCATCAGAGACTATGTTCAGAAGGGCGCTGTGAAGCTTGAGTATATTCCCACTGATGAGCAGGTTACAGATATTCTTACCAAAGCCTTACCAAGGGGCAAGCATGTCTACTTCAGAGACAAGATGGGTGTGGTGAGGAACACCTTCCTCGGTAAGGAGGAGTGTTGAAATTTGGCACCGGACGACAGGTGGTTCCCTAAGGCTTTGATCTTTGGCCTAGGGAAAAATGTCCAAAAGAATTTAATTTTTCTCCTAAAGTGACTTTATAATTTTTATAAAGTTAAATCTAATTTAAAAGTGACTTTAAGTGATAAAGTTACTAAAGTCTAATTTTAAAGTGACTTTAATAAAGTCAATGTAAAATTAGAAAGGAAAAGTGACTTTGGAAATAAATGACTAAGTGGGTCTTTATTAAAGTGGGGTGAATTAAAAAATAGAAAGTGAGATTTAAATGAGCATTTAATCTCAGCCCTTGATCTCAATCTATTTCAGCCATTGAATTTAGGAATCACCCAAAAGTCACTTAGGGTTAGATTAAAGGAGGAAAAGGTCATTCATTCTTTCATGAGCAGATTGAGAGAAGGAGAGCATGAGAGCAAGGGAGATTTCTGGACAGAGAGGAGAAGGAGGTAGCAGCTCGGCACACATTCCAAGGCAGCACTTTAGCAAATTCGTACAGCGGAGTTAGCACACAGCAAAAGGCAGTATTTGGGCACGGTTTTCAAGGAGGTTGTACAACAGATTTTGAGGAGGTCGTATGGCAGATTTTGAGGAGGCCGTACAACAGTTTTCAAGGAGGCCATATAGCGGCTTTTTGTGGAGGCCGTACAGCAAATTTGGAGGAGGCCATACAACAGTTTCAAGGAGGCCGTACAGCAGTTTTGTGGAGGTTGTACAACAGATTTTGAGGAGGCCTTACAACAGTATTATTGTTCTGTCTTGCTGGTTGCAAGTTTTCCAGTTGGCTATGAGGCACGGAAAACGAGATAAGTTGTAAAAGTTTGCTTGCTGATTTTTTTGCTGAATATTTCTCACTGTAAAAAGCATTTTCGGAAATAAGGAGCTCTCGAACTGGTTTTCCCCAAAAGTTGTAGGGGGTTTTTCTAGGTTCCCGTTCACCTTGACCAAAAATCACTGTGTTTAAATGTGTTTAATCGCTGTTTGTACCTGCTGATTTTTTTATTTTCTGCATTTTCCAGCATTCTGTAAAATTTCCAGAATTTGTGTTTTCAGAAAAAAATATTTTTCAGTTGTTGAATGTATGGATATGGGAAAAGGCATTTAACTATTTTGGAGAAATAAGGTGAAACTAAAAACTGGGGTGGGAAATGAGAAATTTTTACACTACACTGCATATATTTAATGCAGTCTACAGTAAGTTTCTAGTTTATTATCTTTCTTTTTTTCATTAAAATAGTCATAGTTAATGTGCAATAACCCCAAAAAATGTTGAGAAATCTAGGGCATAGTGATTAGATGATTTCTCTATAATGATCACTGCTTGTGAATGGTTTTTACTTCTTTAGATTAGGATCTTTTCTTTCATTAGATTATCATAGTGTTATTCTTCATCAAATGGCTAACAAAGCATAAACAATAAAGAGATAAGAGACACAAAATGTAGCTGATCAGCCAGGGCTAAAACCTCTCCAACTTGAGAGGAAAACCCAAACAAATTCTTCTTCTTATAGAGACTTCAATTGATGAATACCAAGACCAAGACCCTTGACCTATTTGCCACTCCAAACCAAGACACAAAGCTTCCTCCTCTTCCTTGAGTCAATGATGGTCAAACTGCTGGCTACTTCCTCTTTCTTGATTATCCTTTTGATTTCAGTCCTTTGGTTCAGCACTGCAATTCTCGGACCTATTTCAGAAACCCTAGCTGAGGTATATGAGAGAGAGAAACACCTTGATTCCCTTTGCTCTAGATGGAGACCTTCTCTCCTTCAACTCGGCTTGAGAATCACTTTGTTTTTCTCCCAAAATTGCATTCTCACTATGACTGTGGTATCTTGGTCCTTCCTGCAATAGACAACCTTGGATCTTCGCACGTGTGGAGTGTATTAGCCCGAAACGGTGATGATCCTCCTTACTTCGCTTTGTGATGAGACACTTACTTGAGATCCTCTCACTTTTGTGTTAGTTTTTATAGCATCCGATGTGTTCTAGCCTTGAAATTTTGTGGAGATGCTAGAATACATGAGATCTCCAAAACCCAGAAATATTTTCTGGAAATTCCACTTAGAAGTGACTTAATTAGATTATTAGTCAGTGTTTAAATATTTCCTAGGTCTAAACTTAGGGAATATGACTAATTAATCATAATTAATTAAGCTAAGGTGTGAATGTTCTAGATACTCACACGAATCAACTTCAAGTTCATCCTAGCCATCGATTAAGTTCTAATCTTGGTCGTTGAAGTCTTAAAAGAAGATTATAATACGTCGATGGGGCTCGGAGAAATCACTTGAGCAGTACGATTTCATAAGCAGATTGATTTCCATAGTAGCAGCAGTCAGTTGCCGGAGAGAGAGCTAGTGAGATCAAAGTAGCGAGATAGGGGCAGAGACAATGAGGTTGGAGGAGGCATTCCAGATCCAACGAGTGCAGTTGCAGAGAAAGGCAAAGATTTCTCCAAGAAGCAGCGCAGAAGCTTCAGTGAGCAAGTTCGATTTTGCTGGGGTGAAGTTGGATTCCAGTTCCAGAGACTAGAAAACATTTCCAAAGTGCCGGAGGACCAGTTTCCCAATCAACAGAAAGCTGGACGGCTTGATCTTTAGTTGTTCCGAGCATAGTGTGTAGCAGACTATGTTGGTGTGACGTAGTAGTTGCACAGAGCTAGGAGGAAAGCTTGATTTTCAAAGATCTATTGAGTGTCGGGATTGCTCGGAGTGAGGGTAATTTCCCTCAAGATATTTTTGCTAGTATTTTCTCTGCAGGATTGCCAGTATTCGACATCCAGATTATTGTACTCAGATTCCTCTGCTGCTTAATAATAAAACCCTCAACTATTGCACTGGTTTTCCCAAGTTGTTTTTATTCAGGGACATTTGTCCAAAAATAATTGTGTTATTTTATGTGTGTGTGTTATTATTTCTTCCAGTGTTTATTTCTTCCGCAGTTTATTTGTGTAGGTTGCAATGTGATTGATTCAATATTTGTTGTAGTACACAGTAAATAAATTGATAAAATTAATTTAACAATTAGGAGAACAGTTTCCAGTTGTTGCAATAGAAATTGGGTTTCCGATTTTTCACATGGTATCTTATTTGTGTAGGTTGCAATGTGATTGATTCAATATTTGTTGTAGCACACAGTAAATAAATTGATAAAATTAATTTAACAATTAGGAGAACTGTTTCCAGTTGTTGCAATAGAAATTGGGTTTCCGATTTTTCACATGGTATCAGAGTACAGATGATCAGCCAGAGAACTCAGTAGCAAAGAGGGAGTTTCGTCATGCATTGAGGGACAACAGATCGAAACCCCAGAGGCAGCACAATCACCTTGGCCAAGAGGCCGAATTTCTTGAGGAGATTTGATTTTTTCTGAGTGTGAGGGAGAAAAATTCGATCTCTACAGATCGAGGGTTTGCATAGGCAGAGGGAGCAACCAGCATTTTCCGTAGAGCAGATCTCTAGCTGGACGCAGCAGTTTTGCAACAGTTTGCTAGAGCAAAACTAGCGTCGGGAGGAAGAAGAGCACACATTGAGGGAAAATTTTCCTTAGCAAACTTCTAGTCTCAAGAAATTCGAATTCCCTTGCAGAGTAGCAACAACGACCGAGTAGTAGCAGCAGCTGAGTAACAGTAACTAAGTGACGGCCGAGTAGCAATAGTGGCCGAGTAGCAGCAGTGGCCGAGTAGCAGCAGCGACCGAGTAACAGCAGCTGAATGATGGTTGAGTAGCAGCAGTCGAGCAGAGGGAAAGAGGGAGATTCTTGTTTATTTTCTAGTTTTTTAGTTTCGCAGATTTTGAAGCTTTGCAGAGATGGCCATACGAGATTGCCAGAGAAGGTCGTGTGAGTTAGCTAGAATGCAGATCTGGGTAGCAAATCGACTTCCAGTTGTCGGAGACAGGTACCAGAGGAAGTACGAGTTGTCTAGTGCAAGTTGCAAAGCGAAGAAAGGTCCTAGAAAGGGACAAGGCTCAAAAGGAGATAATGAGACACCAGATCCAAGATGAGGAGTATGAGACTCCAATGTGCCAGATTGGGCAGGAATCTTGAGGAGGTCCACCTCTTGAATCAATACCTTGCTACAAGGCCCATAGTAGTTTGTAGCAATATGGATCAGTGGCAGTAGATGCAATCAGATGCCAGAGTGACAGATGCAGAGTCCAGTTGCAGTCGGATACTGGACAACGCAGTGCAGAGTTGACAACAATGTAGAGTTAGCAGCAGTGCAAATACTAGCAGCAGTCAAAGACTCAGGTGACAAATATATCATACTGATCACTGTTGATTCAGTATTTAGGATGCTTTTCAGTTGCGGCAGCAGCAGATGGAGAGGGAGTTGCAGTGCAGATGCAATGTTGGTAGTAGTTTTGCAAGGTCAGTAACAACATAGATGCGCACGTGTGAGAGAGAGAAAGTGCAAAACCCAAAAACTTCGACTTCCTTCTTCCTTCACTTTCCTTCTTCTTGCCCTTCGCTTGAATGATGAGTGAATGAGTAAGTGAGTTCATAGGAGGTTGAATGCTCTCTTATATATAGGCTTCCAAGGAGGACGACATGCCCTAATTAGGTCGACTTCATCTCTGCCGGGCTGACTTGGCCTTGGAGGAGTATTTTTGACACTTTGACACAAAAATAATTCTTTCCCAATGGGGTCTTTTACATATGACAATGACTCCCGGGCAAGTTGGTTCCCAACTTGTTTTCCTTCATCTCACTTCCATAAGGACTACCCCCCATAGCTTGAAGTTGGGAGACAGCTAGAACAGAGAGGTCAGGGATCAGGGCGATAGCCCCTGACCTGAGCGTTGTCACGGTGCCTGTACAATCCGGGCGACAACACTACCATCTTGTCTTTTGATGGCATTTGCTATTAGTTTGTAATTTCCAACTCCTACAACCACCAACTGTAATGCTAAGGCTGGATAGAAAGGGCGATGAAATCCTAGTTACCATTAATGTCTTATGCATAGGGGGGAGGAAAAAAAGGATCCTCATTCCAAATGTCTTCCACGAACCACACGGGAAAGTTTTATATCAAAAAGGATAAAAGAATTTCAACCATGAGTTCAGAATATAAAAATAGGGCAGGTCATACAACTTCCACTTGTAGTAATCCACAATATAATTACCAAGTTTAGGAACTACATCTGAAATAGTAGGAGGCCGAAGGCTTAGGAAAAATTACTTTGTTTCTATTGAATCAGATTTCTATTTGTCAGTAAATGTAGTGAACAGAAAATAAAGACTAGAGTAGCACATTTATATACCATACAAGGTTCATTAGGGCTTTGAGAAGATTCACAACACAGTATCATGCAAAGGTTCCAAGCTACAGATGATAAAGCTTCTAAAATACAGTCCCGATTCTCAAAAGTTCAAATAACAGATAATTCAAGCATCTTACCTATTTTATAATGTACTTTTGAACTTCAACATGAATAAGTTTCAGCATCTCTTAAAATAGCTAATAAAATTATAAGAGAAAGCCCAAGTTAAAAGGAACAAAATCTACAGAAGTACAAGAGAATTGTGTCATAATGTTTGATGCATAGGGGGGAGGAAAAAAATGGATCCTCATTCCAGATGTCTTCCATGAGTCACACGGGAAAGTTTTATATCAAAAAGGATAAAAGAATTTCAACCATGAGTTCAGAATATAAAATAGGGCCAGGTCATACATCTTCCACTTGTAGTTATCCACAATATAAGTACCACGTTTAGGATGTACATCTGAAATAGTAGGAGGAAAAGTAGGAGGCCGAAGGCTAAGGAAAATTTATTTTGTTTCTATTGAATTAGACTTCTATTTGTCAGTAAATAAAGTGAACAGAAAATAAAGAATACAGTAGCACATTTATATACTATACAAGGTTCAGTAGGGCTTTGAGAAGATTCACAACACAGTATCATGCAAAGGTTCCAAGCTACAGGTGAAAAGGCCTCTAAAATACAGTCCTGATTCTCAAAAGTTCAAATAACAGATAATTCAAGCACCTTACCTATTTTATAATGTACTTGTGAACTTCAACATGAATAAGCTTTGGCATCTCTTAAAATAGCTAATAAAATTATAATAGAAAGCCCCAGTTAAAAGGAACAAGATCTAAAATTGCTTAAGAAGGAACAAGATCTACCGAAGTACAAGAGAATTGTGTCAAGTAGATTTACATATTTCACAATCTTGCGAATGGGCTCTGCAATGCTCCTTGCTTCCACTGTTCCACATGTCACACTTGGAAGCAATGGAGTGAAAGCAAAATAGTTGCGAGGTGAAACAATTTCAACATCATATTTGGAACAGTCCACATTCTTTAAGAAACTAGTGCCAGCCCATCCTGTTCCAAGAACCACCACTTTCTTTTTCTTTAGAGCTTTACCAGATTCTTCAGCTACGTTTGATTCTTGAGATGGACCAACATCTGCAAATGCCAGGAAACCACCCCCACTGCATCTAAAACAGTTTAGTTAATGCCTTTATCTATAAAAAGTTATGAACAACTTCTTGATAAAAGTAAATACGAAGGAATCGAAAGGCACATGATTCAAGATGTGGATGATATTCTTAACAAGCAACTAAGAAAATACATTGATGACCATGTTGCGTAAAATGATAAACAGAATAAGTTTATAAACTGGAAAAAAGAGGCTTCTCGAAATCTTCGAAATAGAAAAAGGTTATTATATTTGTGTGTGTGAATGGTATTCATATTTAGTGCAACACGATAGGAATCAATTATGAAACGTTACGTCCAAAACCACAATCAAAATGTAACTCATGGCTCATTGACTTTTACATACACTATGGAATGTTAAGAGTGATAGGCTTACAACTTCGCTATGAAATTGAGGAACACATCCTTATATGTGACAGTAAACAAAAGTGAAATAAGGCAATTTTGTACAATCTAAAAGTAACATCTGCAATATATCAGATGCCAGTATACAAAATAACAAGAGTCATGTTGCAAACGTCACAAATGGAAACATTGGCCTTAGTCTTTTTCATGTCTTCGATGACATTGTATTGCAGGCTTTGTATGATTTAACTTTCTGTCATCACTTTCCTTATCTGGGTAACAAACATGGAACTTCTGTATTGAACTGATATCGTATTCCTCTGAATTTTGAAATTAAAGTGAGGTTGTGGGTTTCTTGACTACTGTGTTGGTTTGTGTAGGAAGAGTGACAGTAGGAACAGATCCATTATTCCTCAAATTTTGATCATTAGGGGCAGATTAAGTGGCATGTAACTCTCCTATTAATACTTCTACTGCATCATCTTCAAGTTCAAGAGACCATTCCCAAAGGAAGATGGCTACTTCACGATTTGTTTATCCCTCCTCCACGACCTCTTCACTCTCAATTTCTTCTGCAGTTTTCCAGACACTGATTGTTGACCATGAAGCTCGTTTATGACTAAGGTCATGGGGTTAATCCACTGGGGACATGTTTTCTCAGAATGATTAGCTTGACGAAAAGTGCAAAAGTCTTCCATCCTTACTTCTTCCAGATTCAGGTTTCGATTGAAAGGTTCTCAAGGTTTTGAATGAGTGTTGCCTCTCTAAGAAAAGGTCTAAAGGTTCTTCAATTATAGTTTCCTTCACCCAAGCTCTTTTTTTAAATCAATAGCCTCATTGGATAGTTTTTCACCATTTTAAACACACTTTCCAATACCGTGGATTGCTTTTCAACTGGTTTCGTCCATTAAATAGGTTTCTTATTTGCAGTGAGAGTCTTGTTATCCTCAACCCCTGAATATCCCACCAATGTCGACATTTCTTTTTCAGCATTCTTAGCTTCTTCAAAATTTTCCACTAAAGTGGTTTTACCAATGCCTTTAAAAAACATGGCAATGGATGCATGCAAGGCAAATGTATAGTATTCAATGACCACCCTTTTAACTAGTGGCATCAGTAGGGAATTTGTTCAGAATAGTTGTGTTGACCACTGAAGTGTACCTAAAGAAAAAATTTGAAGACTACATGTCCGAAGATATGTCAGAGGCTTCATGTACTATCAGAGTTTACTATATCATCAGATCTTTTTAACTCTCCTTCTTCTTCTTATCTTTTTCTCATGTTGTACTCAGATTCCACAAGCCCTGCAAGGATGATGTAAAGTGATGCTAGTGTGATGAGTTGAAACATGTAACAGGCCTAGGTAACTTGGGACTTTGTTATCATGTGAGTTTACTTTGAGAGGTTTTTTTACTTGGTTAATTATTAGGTGTTTTTGAAGACTTAATAATTAATTGAGTTTTTTCCTCCAAGCATAGCCCCAAATTCGGAGTGCGCCTTGATGACGAGGCCTTGGGTGAGTCTGAGTGTCTAGAGTCATTGTATATTACCATACTAGATCTCGAAAAATTTCATGGAATTTGAATAGGTCTAGGGGTCAGTTTTTTTATTTTTTTTTATTTTTTGCAGGGCAGTGTTGTCACAGAGAATGTCTAAGCACCACGACAACAGCTCAGATCTGGGGTTGTCACCCTGATCTCCAATCTCTCCGTTTAAGCTATCTCCCTACAACAGACTAAGAGGGGTAGACCCTATGGAAAAATTGAATGAAGAAGAACTAGTTGGGAACCAACCAATTCGGGAGACACAATGAAGCGACCAAGTACTTAATTAAGGTTTAGCAAGACTTAGAGGATTTGATTAAATTTTAAATGATTGATACCAGTGCCTTATGGAGCCAACGATCTTGCTAGGGAAATTAAGACCAAGTAATCGATTAGCAACTGTTGCTTAAATGAATGACTATCTTATATGAAATGCAGATCCTAAAGCTAACGTGAGATGTAAGAATCTTGGTTAATTTTAGTTAAATGCCTATTTGAATTTGAATCCTTCGATCATTTCTATGTTGAGCATAATTTCGTAGTAATTGGCAAAAAGAAGATAAGGTGAAGCACACTAAGGTGTGGGTTGTCACACAGAATATCTAGGTACCGCGACAACGCTCAGATCGAGGGCTGTCACCCTAATCCCCAATCTCTTCGTTTAAGTTGTCTCCCTACAGCAGGCTAAGGGGGGTAGACCTTATAGAAAAAATGGAATGAAGAAGAACTAGTTGGGAACCAACCAGTTCAGGAGACACAGGGAGGCGATCAAGTACTTGATTAAGATTTAGCAAGACTTAGAATTTGATTAGATTTTAAACAGTTAATACTAGTGTCTTATGAAGTCAACGACCTTACTAGGGAAATGAAGACCAAGTAATCGATTAGCGACTGCTGCTTAGATGAACGACTATCTTATATGAAATGCAGATCCTAAAACTAATGTGAGATGCAGGAATCTTGGTTGATTTTAGTTAAATGCATACTAAGATTGTGAATCCTTCAATCCTTCCTGTGTTGAGCCTAATTTCGTAGTAATTGGTAGATAGAAGGTCAGAAGAAGCACACTAAGGTGTGATTAACGATACCTCTCCTGAACTTCTAACATACCCAGTGCCTCTGATGTTGCAGAGAGTTGTGGCTCTGACGACTGCAAGGTCACCGTTTTAAGTACTATTAAAACAGGCTTCTCAAGAAAAGACGGATGGAGATCTATCTGTCCATCGACTAAGCTTATGCTTGGAAGTAAATTTTATTTATGCAAAACTAACTTATATGCAAATGCACCGAAAGATGAGATGTTGTTAGACTCAAGGATGGGGAAACACTTGCGTTGCTAAAGCCTTCAATTATCCAAATGAGATGTTTGCTTTATTAGATGAAGACTTAAATGATAAACTCTTGAAGATATTACAATTAAAACACCAACTTATTTCAAATCTTCTTGATACAATTTAGCTCAAAGAGAACAAAAACTACTTTGCAATTCGATATCAATCTCAACAAATGCTCAAAGTATGCTTAGCTTGGGAAACAAAGACACACAATCTATTGTAATTCCACAACGACATTGTTTAACAATCACTTGAAAACATTTGTAAAATGTCTAGCATGTAACGAGTATTAAATAATCCCAGCAATGACGATAGATAGATGCACAATGTCTTAGCAATTAAATTTCAAGAGAAACAAATATTTTAAACAACCACGAAATTTAAATGTTAACCAGTTTAGATCTTAGAATTTAAATGATTATGCTTAGTGACCCAAATCTAGGAAATTTACCACTTTCCTGTAATTAATCTTTATATATGAAAATTTAAGCACATTTAACTATAGAGAAAAAGAAATGCTGATACCACAAAGTTCTCCTTTAGATTTTATCCTTGACAAATTTGATTAGTCTTTAGGAAACCTTTTCGATGTGCTAAGCAAGACTAAATGTGACCAAAATAAATCGAAAAATATTTAATAATTTTTTAATGGGCCAGAGGCCACATAAAAAATTTTAAAACCTTTAAATATGAAATTTATTTCGATTAAAAAAAAACTTTAGGATATCTCAAAGTCACATTAAAAATGGAAAATAAACTCCTATTTTTATTTTTTAGTTTTTATGTTTAGAACCTTTTTAAAAAATTTAGATTTTTTTTAAGTTTAGAATTCTAAAAAAAAATTATGTTTTTTTTTTTTTTTATTTGAGATAAAATTATAAAAATCAAAAGTAGAAACGAAAGGCAAATAAAAAAAATAATAATAACATTAAAATCGGACCGTTGAAATTATTTTTTTTTATGTTTTTTAGATTTTTATTTTTTATGCTTTGGATTAAAAAAAAGAAGAAGGGAAAATCAAAATAAATCAAGACTAAAGGCGAATCATAAAATGAAACTATATTAAACCTAGACCTACCAATACACAAAAGCCTAAAACAAAAAGAAAATGCAAAGAGAAATCGATTTATTGTGTAGGCTTGACAGCGACAACAAAGAATGGAAGACTGCAGCTTGAGATGAGCGGTGATGGGAGGACACAGCAGGTTTGAAGGTGAATGCCACGTACAGGAGATGGAGCTGCGGGCTTATGGTGGCAGCGTGGAGAGCGGATGAGGAATATGCAAATGTGTTGCTTGAGGGTAGCGAAGAACATGCAAGAGATAGGGATAGTGATCAATGCAGAGGCAGACAAGCAGCGGGAGTGGGTTTCGACGACAGAGGGATTCGATGGAGAAGATGGATGAGGAACGACGTGGAGCTTAAGCAATGGCAGCAGAGAGAAGGGAGGACGCAGCAAAGGATCAATGGTGGCCAGCGTTGCATGAAAGAAACTACATGGAGAGGAAGGGAGGGATCCGCAGTTTGACACGGGCAAAATGAAGGAGCTTTTTTCGAAATGGACGATGAGAAGGATCGAAGGGAGAAAGGTTTGGATGAAGAAAGGTTGCGTGGATAGGGGGTACGAAGAGCAGTGTGGGCGCTGCTTGAGCTAGGAGTAGGGGCTGCGAGGTTTGCAATGAACAACATCGAGGGGTATGGCAGCGGATCTAGGTGAGGTTGAAACTTTTGAAGAGGGATGGACGCGGATCTGCAATTGTGGCCTTCTCTTAAAAACATTCCAAATTTCTTCAACAAAACAAAACCCCAAGCAGGAAAAAAAAACTCAGAAATTTCCTAAAAAACTCTGTTTGAAATTTTCTTTACAGATCTGAAGGATTCCCCTTTTTTTACAAAATATGAAACCCTTATTAAAAAATTTCCAGATTTAAAATAAATAAAAAAATTAAACCCTTACACTGCAACAAATCTGGACAGTTTCCCTACAAAATGATTTCGAGAATCTCAGGAAAGCAGCCCAAACTCCTGATAATCCAAAAAAAACGAATTTGAGACTTGTACTTCAGATTTATCAATGAAACCTTCGTAAGATTATTTCCAGATTTGAGATATTTGAAAACCCTTGGACTAAAAAAATTAATGCCACTACAAAAGCTAGTTTTGAGGCCAAGATCTTACCCTCCAAGGCCTAGATCTGGCTTCAAAATCAAACTTCACCTTCAGATCTGCAACCTGTTCCTAAAAACACAAACACCGAGAACCCAGATATACAAAATAAATGAAACCCCAAAAACCCAAGTCATAAAAATTAATTTTTTTTACAGATCTATCAGATCTGGCGAGTGTGAGTCCAACTCGCCAGATCTGATAATCTAAGGCTCTTAAAAGCCAAATTTATCAATTTAACACAGAATTTTGAAATTTTAAATTAAAGGGAGGTGCTTCACCCAAAACCCTTCATGCATCACCAAATAAAATTTCTTATGATAAGCCCAAGATCCACTCAAGCTGGGCTCTTCAGGAAATACGAATCGGGAGTTGGCTAGTCCAGCTGAAAACTTCCCCGAACACCCGATGATCTAAAAATCAAATATTTCCTGCACAACTCAATTCAACCATCAACGTAGAGCGAGAAAATGATAATAAAATTCAGATTTAATAGAGATACCGACTATTATATTCAAAACTTAAATTACCATTCACCCTAGTGATTGAGCAAGATACCTGTGCTCAAATCACTCTTTAGAAAGCTATCATCAATGGCTAAAAGGAAATCTATGCATGAAAATAACACATCTTACAGCATTTTCACGAAGAGTAACACCAGCAGGAATTAACCCCAAAGTCTTTCTTTATTGCTCATAAAAAAAGATTACAAGAGAGCTTTCACTTGGCACACCACTCAAAGATCGAATGATCTCAACTGACAACTGACCTCCTATTTAAAGATAAATCTTCCAACAACTAGTTCGAGTGATGCTTGTCAAAGTAATCTCGACCGTTGATTAGGATCAAAATTTCTTTTAATCTCATCCGTCGAAATTTTAAATATTGGGGAAATTTCGAATTTTTCAATTAAATGCATTTTAATTAATTCAAAAATTAAATTTTTGAATTAATTTCCTCAAAATTTTGACTTTGATTTAACCCCAAGGACCAAAGGCTTAAAATTTAGCAAAATAATCAATTAACCTTAGTCCCTGGACCTCTTAAAATTTAATTTTTAAAGGACCCACGAATTTTGCCTTTGAAAAATTTAAATTTACCTAGGACCTATAATTAATTAAATTTCTGGCTTATGATTTTAATTAATTTTGTCCACAAAATTTAATTAATTAACCTATGAAGAGATAAATTATTTTTCTAACACTCAAGACACTTCACATCATGATTTTTACATTTTTTACATCTCAAGGGGGAAAACCCATCTGAAATAGACCCTCACAATCTACCCATTTCTGCGACACAAATATAATCTAGCAAACTAAGCAATTTGTAATAAAATAACCTAACCAAATAGTTAGGATTATTCCTAAATCACTTTTACACAGACTCGATCTATAACACTAGGACTTCCCTAAGATCCTGGTAACAAAATTCATTTCGGCTTCGGGTTAAGTCTGAAGGAAAACTCTCCCAACCATCCAAGAATGGATCGGTGAGACAAAAAACCTCCCGGAATGTGGATCATTACCAGAAAAATAGGTTTACCTAGGCAATTACATATATGACACAAATCTACTGAGATTATTTACATCACATATATGCAAAATGGGTTTACATTATAACATGACAATCAGGCTGATGATGATAGTTGGACAACACTAACACATCGATCCAGTGCTATCCCTTTTGCGAAAAAGGGGGTGTACTGCTATGGGTCGTTGACACGTAGTGGTCAACATCTGGCTCTACTTGGGGACACGTTGCTGCACTGTATGAATGTGAGAATCCAGAATCTACATCCACGCAACACACAATATAACATAAGTAGCGTCCATTCAAAATCATCATATAACATTGAGCGCAGGAAACATATAAGCTCTTCATTTATTAACTATCTAGTAACATGAAAAGTAAATCTAATCCTAAAACAGAAATGAAATGTTGAAATGACAAGGTGTAGGGTTAGAAATACAACACAGAGGATGCCACATGGCATCAGATATCATCTTTGAAGAACAGTTTGAGCATTTGGCCATTCGCAGGTAAGTCAAGTGGTTCGCCATCCAATCTGCTCAAGTGGAATGAATTTGGCCCAGCAATGTCTCAGATAATGTATGGTCCCAGCCACAAACTGTCAAATTTCTTATGTTTTCCCAGTGTTTCATTTTTGCAATCCCAAAGGAGTACCATATCTCCAACGTACAAAGATCTAGATCGAGATGATTTATTAAAGTTTTTCTTAATGTTATATTGACTTTTACATATATTTTCAAAAGTTGTCCTACGAGTTTCATCCAACTCCACAATCTGATCAATTCTATTTTGAACAACATCTTTATTAGTAGAAAAATGCTAAAGGAGTTGATAAGCTAGCAATTTCAAGTGCACAGGTAAGGTTACATCCAAGCCATAAACTAATTCAAAGGAACTTTTACCAGTAGCTTTCTATTTAGTAATCCTATCTGCCCATAAAGCATGCTTGATTTTGCTATCCCAAGATCACATATTATCTCCTACTATCTTCTTGATAATGGTTATGAGATTTTTATTACTTGATTCAGCAAGTCCATTACCCTGAGGATAGTAATTTGATGAATGAGATAAAACAATGCCATACTTGAAACAAAAAGATGAAAATTTTGAAGAACTAAAAGCCTTGGCATTATCAGCAGTGATCTTAGCAGGGGCACCAAATCTAGTAATGATATTATTTTCAATGAAGTCCATAATGACCAGTGGCATTCTTAGCAAGGATGGCTTCAACCCATTTAGTGATCTTAGCAGGGACACCAAATCTAGTAATGATATTATTTTCAATGAAGTCCATAATGACCAGTGGCATTCTTAGCAAGAATGGGCTTCAACCCATTTAGTGAAATAATCGATAGCAGTCAAAATCCATGAGTAGCCATTGCTAGAATTTTCATGAAACTTCCCAATGAAGTCCAGACCCCAATGCTCAAAAGGTGCCTCCACAACCACAGGTTGTAAGGGTAGGGCAGCAAGCTTCTGTTTCCCAGTGAACAGTTGGCAGGCTTGACAACTTCTAACAAACTTATGCACATTAGAAAAAATCGAAGGCCAATAATAACCAGCTTTCGGAATTTTGTGGGCAGTAGTTCTAGCAGCATAATGACCACCACAAAACCCCGAATGAAACTCAGAAACTAACTTCTTGGACTCAAATTCCTCAACACACCTAAGTACTATGCCCTCAGGATTTCTCCATCCAAGGCCATCCTTCATGAGGCAATACTTAGTGGCTTTTAATCTAAGATCCCTTCTCTTATGAGTGACTAAATGGTTAGAACATGTAAGATTTAACAAGTAATAAATAGTGTCCTTGTACCACTCATGCTCTCCTAATCTCTGCAGCTCAAGTGAAGATGAATCGTTAAGACAAATCAAACCAAGAGTTTTTTCATTACCTTCGGTCATCATTTAAGCCAAGCCTTGGCCTTTGACTAACTTGGTGGGTCTAATCTCTAAATCATATTCTTGTATTTTAGTAACCCACCTAGCACGAGTCCCTAAGCAATCAGTTTGAGTTAATATATCTTTAACCGTAGAATGTGGGACAAAAGAAATGATTTTGGAATAACCCACATGTCTTGAAATACTTAAGAGATTTGACTAAGGCATACGCTTGCTTTTCCATGGTATTGTATTTTAATTCAAAATTTTGAAGCGCTCTACTCATGAAAACAATAGGCTACTCGTGACCATCCTTATTTTTCTGCAATAAGACACCAGCAATGGTATCTTCAGAAGCGAAAGAGAAAATCATGAAATCCTTAGAGTAATCAGAACTAACTAAAACAAGGGCTTTTGCAATAGCACCTTTGATTTCTTGAAAAGCCCTTTTTCCATCTTCTTTCCAAACAAATTTTACATCTTTTTTTAGAAGACTTTGAATAGGCTTAGCTACTTCCACGTAATTTGGAATAAATCTTTTAAGAAAATTTGTTTTTCCAAGAAAAGACTGAAGGGATTTAAGATTATGGGGAAGAGGAATCTTTTGGATTGCGTCAACTCTTTTAGGATCAATCTTGATTCCATCTTTAGAAATGATGTGACCAAGTAATTTCCCATCAGTTACTCCAAAAACAAACTTAGCCGGATTTAAATAAATCCCGTACTCCCTACATTTATCAAAAACTTGCCTAAGATGACTTATATGACTAATACCATCCTTAAAAAAACAGTAAGATCATCCTGATAAATTTCGATAAACTTCCCAATTAAACCTTTGAAGGCATAATCCATAGCCCTTTGAAACGTAGCCCCAGCATTGGTTAATCCAAACGACATTCCAATATATTTGAAAGCACCCCATGGTGTGGTGAATGTAGTTTTGTGACGATCTTCCTTCTTAATCCATACCTGATTATATCCAGAAAAACCATCTAGCAATGACATCATTCCAGAACCAGTTACTCTTTGCAACATAGTCTTCATGTTTGGCAATGGGTAATTATCTTTCTTACATGCTATATTAAGATTTCAAAAATCGACACAAAGTCTTATAGTACCATTCTTTTTCCTAACAATCACCAGGTTGGAACACCATGTTGAATGCCTCGTTCGAGCAATAATTCTTGTTGCAAGCATTTTTGAAAGCTCCTTTTGAACCAAAGGGGCTAACTTAGGATTTATTTGCCTAAGCTTTTGACGAAAGGGTTTAGCATTTTCATTTTTCAAAGGGATAGTGTGCTCCGTGACATCTTCCCCATAACCTTTTAATTCATCATAAGAAAAAGCTAAAACATCCTGATATTCACGAAGTAAAATGGTTAACTTTTTTCTTTCTTCGACATTAATACCCTTACCAATTTTGATAGTCTTTGGATCCCTAGAAGTACCAATGTTTAGGCAAATGGATCCATTTTATTTTCCTCTTTCATCTTTCTAGCATCATGCCAATCAAAGTGTTGTTATAAAGAAACCACATTCCTAGGAGTAGGATTTATGATATCATCATGATCACCAGATCCATCCTCCTTAGAATCTATTCGAAAATTTTCAAACTCATCCAAATTATCAAGAAAACGAATGACTTGTTTCTCATCATCAAAAACTTGCCAATGCTCTAAGTTATCTGGAACAACAAGCCTAAATATAACTTCCATTTTTATCTTATCCTTAATCAACCCATCAGATAAATGCAAAGTAGAAGCAGTTACGGCAAGCTCATCAGCGAAACTATTCTGCTCTTTTGGGATAGCCTCAAGGTCAAGGGCATCAAAGTATTCCATAGTATCCCATACAGCATTTCGATAATTCCTTAACTTTTGACTTTTACATGTAAATTTATTTTGCATGATAATTAAGTCAGAATCCCCCTTGATGCTAAGCAACTTAACTTTTAAAGCCTTTGCCAACTCAAGACCCAACAACAAAGCTTCATATTCAGCAACGTTGTTGGTTGCTTCAAATTCCAATCGATAGGCAAACTTGAAAATATGACCAAGGGGAGATTTTAATACTATTCTTGCACCTTTACCATGCCTAGACGATGCACCATCAAAATACATGTACCAAACTTTATCCTTGAGATCCCCAATCTTTTTATCAACCTTATCATCGGGAAAAACTATGGAATTAGACAAGA
Organism: Pinus taeda; assembly: GCA_000404065.3. NCBI lineage: Eukaryota > Viridiplantae > Streptophyta > Pinopsida > Pinales > Pinaceae > Pinus > Pinus taeda. The sequence goes on from APFE030967285.1 coordinate 209,658, forward strand.
TAGCATAATTCCCAATGTCAAATTGTTCTTTAATTATCTCATTGTGAGGTCTCTTAGGATCTTCAACATGGGATCTTCTCTTAGGCTCTCTATTAAGCCTCACAAAACCATCACCTCTAGGAGAAGGAATCATAGCATATGACCAATTCATTTGAATACTCCCTCCAAGACCAGAGGCCCATTTTCTAGATAAAAGCATACCCCAAGCATCAAGCACATCAACAACAACAATGTCCATAACAATCATAATGTCAAGGTAAACTGATAAATGAACTTGTAAATCCTTGATCAGACCGTGAACTTCAATCTTCCTAGAATCCATGGCACATATATTGTAGTAAAGCCTAGAAACTCTTAAATTAAGTTGTTCCATGACCCTCTTGTGTCATGACACAAGCTGATGCACCAGAATCCAGCATGCAATTATTCAATTTATATCCATTAACCATCAAAGTAATAAGGAATTGTTGATGATCCTTGTTATCTGAATCTAAACTTTGCAAATATATGAGCATCCTAATAATCAACCTCCAGTGTCTTCTGTTGAGAAACATTCACTTGAAGAGCTTCAATAGCTTTTAGTAACTTAGCCCTTTGGGAAGGAATCTTCGCAATCTCGGTGACAGGAACCCAGATTTTTGCATTATTAAACCAACTCCCCAAAACAACATCTAATCCAGAGTTTCAACCTGGGTTAAAAATTGGAGAGGGAATTTGATTCACGCTTTGATCTTTATCCCTTCTTTGATAAGTCAAACCCTTATCTTTAGCAATTTCCATGATTCACTCTAGAGAAGGCTTCTCACCATATAATTTAACCATCATATCATCTTCATTCTCAAAATTATTTATACTAAAAGCTGATGTGGGAGGCATAACATCTCGATTGTTTTCCTTAACTTCCATCCAGTCTTTCATAGACGAAGAAAACTCTTTACCCACTATATTTATTTGATTACCTGCCCCAAACATTCCATTATCCAAAACCCTTCTAACTATGGGGCAAATAGTCTCCTCATGAAGAGATCAAAAACCCGACAATAAGGCGGAGCATCATCGACCAATTTAGTATGTTCAAGCGGATTAGGTGGTCTCTGCTCACTAGATTGACCTTTCTTCTGCCAATTGTTATTTCGATTATTATTATTATTTCTAGGCTAGAAATTTTGCGTTTGAGCTCTTTCCATTTGGACCAACCTATTCTGCAAAGTAGGTATTTCCTTAGCATGGTTAGAGGCTAATTTTGCTTGGTTAATCTCCATGCTTTCAATTTTTTGCAGTAATTTCTTAACAAGGTCGTTGTCAGACTCTTGAACCTCTTTTCCTTTAGGTTCTTTCAATTTCGTTGAAGCCCTATCAAACCCTGGGATTTCAAACTTCCCAGATGTTGCCTTATCGTTTTCAAGCTCCACTGCTAAAGCTTGACAATCCCTATAATCAAGAAGTTTAGCATGTCTTAACTCATAAGAGGGCTCAGGGCTAAAGGCATCAATATAAAAGTCCCGAAGAGATCTATCAGTAGGTTTATAATCTTGAGGTAATTCCTTAATAATATCATTGAACCTCTTGTTAAATTCTTATACGGTCTCACTTTCTATCTTTTTAATGATACTGATAGTTTTTACAAGATGCCTTCCTGTCAGGCCAGGAGTAACTCCAGTTTGGCAGAAAACTGATTCATATATTATTCCATACGTAACGCATTATTATATACAATAGGGAGTGATTGTTCAGTTCATCTCCCGATGACTGTTCACCTTCCCAATTTATTTTATTTACATAAAATTCCCAATCATGAAGATTAGGTGTCAACATTCCCCCCCTTAATCTGAAGGGATGTTGATGAGTCCCTTTCCAAGTGTTTTGGTGAAGATGTCTGCAATTTGCTCATTTGTGGAACAATGACGGAGATGGATTGTTTTGGCCTCAACATGATGTCGAATCAGATGATATTTTGTATTGATATGCTTCGTTCGATCATGGAATTTTGGATTCTTCGCCAACTTTATTGCAGAGGTGTTGTCAATCATGAGTGGAGTTGATTGTACTTGTTTTACCTGCAAATCTTCAAGAATTTTCCTGAGCCACACAATTTCTTTTGTTGCTTCAGCTGCGGCCACGTATTCTGCTTCTGTTGTGGAATCTGCTGGAACTGATTGTTTGCGTGATCTCCAGGAGACAGCTCCTGATCCAAGACTCATAGCATATCCTGAAGTAGATACCCCAGTTTCTTTGTCTCCATCGAAGTCTGAATCTGAGTATCCGATCAAACTGAAGTCATCCACCTGTGTGTACTTGATTCCAAAGTCTTGAGTTCCCTTCAAGTACTTTAGAACTCTTTTTGCAGCAGACCAATGTCCCTCACAAGGCTTTTGCATAAACCTAGAGAGGATTCCAACAGCAAACGAAATGTCCGGTCTAGTTGTAGTTAGGTAGATGAGACTTCCTACAAGCTGTCTATACTTTGTTGCATCCTCAAATTCTTTTCCTTCAATAGATGTGAGCTTGAAGTTTTGTTCCATTGGAGTAGTGAGAGGATTGCACTCTGTCATGCCAAATGTGTTCAATAGATCTGCAATGTATTTCTTTTGAGAAAGAAATATGGACTTTGGATGTTGGGTTACTTCAATGCCAAGATAGTAGTGAACATAACCCAAATCAGTCATTTCAAAACTTTTCCCCAATTCCTTCTTTATGGATGCAATGTAGCTTTCATTGTTCCCTGTCATCAAAAGATCATCTACATATACCACAAGATATATAACTGTTTTTCCAACTTTATTGACGAATAAAGTTGCATCATCAAGATCAAAATGTTTGAAATTGAGTTTCAGAAGATGCTCAGTTAATTTTTCATACCAGGCTCGTAGTGCTTGTTTGAGGCCATACAAGGACTTCACAAGTTTGCATACTTTATGTTCATGTCCTTTCACAGCAAAACCTTCAGGCTGGGACATAAAACATTCTCTTTTAGATCTCCATTCAAGAAAGAAGTTT
>APFE030967291.1:7516-36971 GCA_000404065.3 Pinus taeda
TTTTTATTTTTATCAAATATTAAGTTCTTTTGGTTGTAAGTATTATTTTCTATGGGAACTCTATGCATGACAAAATTGAGGGTTATAAGTAAAGGCCTATGATCGGAGTCAGGCTCGTGGTCGTTTAAGATGTCAAAGTTTATCATTTCGTTGTATAATGGAAGATCGGAAATAACGTAGTCTACCACGCTGCTACCAAGTCCATGGATGCAGGTCATCTTGCTGGAATTGGGCCACTTTTTTAGACCGTTGCAAATTATGAGATCCTGAGCACTACAGAGCTTGACTAGCTCTGATCCAAACAAATTTTCCCCGAGGCCTTCAGAGCTCCTTTTGTATCTACTAGCCAGGGTAGGGTCTTCGTCTAACCAAAGAGGATTAGGGTTGGAATGATTGCTTAAAATAATAGCTTGGTTGTTTGAAGTTTGAGCATTGAAGTCACCTATTAAAAGGATATTACCATCATTCCTTAGGCTAGAAATATCATTCTCTAAACTATTGTAAGGGTTAGTTTTATCTAGATTCTTCTTCTTATAGAAGTTAGAATTAATGGGGGGGAAATAACATATTGCTATGTAGGACTTTTTATTATTAATGTCTGTGATCTCTATCCAACTAAATTGGTTATAAGGGTCGTTTTTATAAATCCTAACATAGGGGGAGATGTTCTTCTTAATGTAACAAGCTATTCCCCCAATGCCTCTACGGGAGGATCGCTTGTTCCATGTAGACCATAGCGTAAAGCCATCTATGTTAGGGACCTTAGATTCTTCGTGTTCCCAAGTTTCAACAAGCAAAATAATATCAACATCATTTGAAATCCAACTTAGCTTGGGGCCTTTGTTCCATGGGAAGCCCCGAAAGTTCCAAGAAAGGATCTAGAGCATGTTTAATTGCTATTGATTACTATCTTTTTGGTTTTTGTCTCGAATAAAGGCTTTTCTATTTCTGATTATTGCCCATTTTCCATCCTTTCTAGCTTCTTTTACCTTTTGAACCTCCTTTCTTAATTCTGCTTAATCTTCTGGAATGAGATCTTCATTTATGAATATTCCCGTTCCTTTTAGACTTGAGGTTTTACTAAGTATGTTGTGCTTATGATCAGTAGAGCTCACCTTTATGCGGATTAATCTTCCTTTATTCTCGGTTAATTTCCCCAACCTTGTTGCTTCTGTGAGACACTCTGTTTCAATTTGTAATCTATTATGTAATTCTGTCTGGGCTAAGGCTAAAGTATCCTCATCTTCTTCCTCTTTTAAACCGAAGATTATAAGGTTTAAGGTCCTTTTGTTACGTTCGTGGTCTAATTCTATTAATTTTTTCATTTCATCTTTAATTGGTTTAATATCTAACTTATCTACCACACTATTTAGGGTGAGACGGCTATTAACTTTTTCTTCTAATTCTTTAATCATGTCTTTCATTTTAAGACCCTCTAAGGTATCAGTGTCTCCTTGCTAGGATGGTTGGTTAGTATCTTGGTTTTGTTTTTCTATAACATGCAATCTAGTCTCCATTGCCTCCATTTTATTCTCCAGTAGTTCTATTTTATTTTCTATTTGTTTTTGGATCGTGTTTTCAAGAGATGCAAATTTATTTTCCAGCATGGCTTCTAACTCTTTTTGTAACTTGGCTTCCCTTTCTTCTCTACGTTTCTCTAAAGGCTATATATACTCATAGAGGCCTTGTAGAGTAACTGTGCTAGGTCTTCCTTTGGTAATCTTTGGTAACTGTGGTGAAATATTCATACTTGAAATTATATTTGAAATTATATGAGAAAATATGTATTAGAAAAGAAAAAGATAAGGAATTTGTGCACCTGATATCCGAACCTGATGTGCGAGCCAAGATCTCCAAGCTTTGGATTTATGTAGGCGAGCTTCAAAACGGATGTGAGGATTTATATAACCGAAACTCCACTGATATCCGAACCGAACTCCACTGTTTATATATGCGAGACTGCACCGGATGCGATCACCGAATGCGAGATGGATGCGGTCACCGAATGCGAGCGGATGCGATCACCGAATGCGAGCTTCAATACGGATGCGAGGATGTATATAACCGAACTGTTTATATCACTGAATGCAAGACTGTTTATATCACCAAATGCGTTTATATTAACGGATGCGATCATCTTCCAATCTATCACCGAAACTATTTATATCACCGAACTGTTTATATCACCGAATGCGTTTGTATTATCGGATGTGATCACCGAATGCGAGCTTCAAAATGGATGCCAGGATTTATATAACCGGATGCGATCACCCTCCAATCTATCACTGAAACTGTTTATATCACCGAACTGTTTATATCACCGAATGCAAGAATGTTTATATCACCGAATGCGTTTATATTACCAGATGTGATCACCGAATGCGAGCTTCAAAACGGATGCGAGGATTTCTATTACCGGATGTGATCACCGAAACTGTTTATATCACCGAGCTGTTTATATCACCGAACTGTGTATATAACCGAACTGTTTATATCACCGAACTAATTGTTTATATCACCGAATGTGAGCGGATGCGATCACCGAATGCGAGCTTCAAAACGGATGTGAGGATTTATATTACCGGATGCGATCACCGAAACTGTTTATATCACTGAACTGTTTATATCACCGAACTGTGTATATAACCGAACTGTTTATATCACTGAACTAACTGTTTATATCACCGAATGCGAGCGGATGCGATCACCGAATGCGAGCTTCAAAACGGATGCGAGGATTTATATTACTGGATGCGAAGATTTTACTCCCACTCCATCATCATCGGTTTCCACTTAACTGGACCTACCATGGTACAATTTCTGCACTTCCGTGGTCTCTTATTTATTAACCAAATGAATAACCAAGGTCAAAGAGCCCACTTGTCATATGTCATGCCCACCTTCCTATAGCACGCCCACATGTGCTTTAAATTCTAGGTAACATTTCATTCTCCTGAGACTTTCCATCATATCCTCGGTATGTTGTCATTCTTAATTCCCTGCATTTCCATATTAATTCACAAGCTCTAGCTATAATCCAAAAGGATTACTATAAATGAAATTTTGAAGGAATATGACATATATCACTATGTTGGTTTATAAGAAAGGATTATTTCTCTAATTTCACTCGAATATTGGCTTGTACATCTGCTACTTTATTATTAGCTCTTTTAACATGGAAGAATTTGAATTTTTCTATTTCTCTAAGGATATACACTATCCTTATGTATAATGGAAAGATTTTAGAATCAATAAGGCCTTCACTTTTGGAAAGGATGATAAATTTTTGGATAACCACCATTGAATCCCCACCAATAATCAGATTCCTTATGCTTTTAGTGATGTTGATCTTCAAACCTTGCCCGAGAAAGAGCACTTTGGTTTGACTATTGGTTGCTTTCCCGAGGCCCCAAGCGAACTTTATTTCATACTTTTCTTGGAGCTTTAGAAGCACCCCTCCCAATCTAGCCTCCTGTACTTATTATGTTATATTAACATAATAAATTGATAAATATAATATATTATAATATATATATAATATCAGTAATAGTAATATATTTATTTATAATAAAGTGGTTGTAATATAAGTTTATATCCTTTTCCTAATATACCCCCCGAGTAAATATATAAAATAATTGAGAATTTTATCATAAAATAATAGGATATAAATTCACAATAAAAATAATGGGCCAATAAATACATCATTATTATTAATAACTAAATGTTAATTATTATGTTATATTGAATTATATTAGCTATACTGATATTAGCGAAATTTTATGGTATACTTTTTAATATTAATATTAATACGCAAAATAAAATTATTTAATAAATATACAATATATAAATATAAAATAATATGGCTATTATTATTTATATAGTTATTAATAATAAAAAATAGTTATCCTTTAACAAAGCTGTTGTATGGAGTTGATGACAAATGAGAAGTGAACTCCACTAGCATGTTTTTGGGCATGTTGGAAGAAAGAGTTGGGTTGTAGTTTGTTGGAAAATGAAAAGAGAGAGTGTGGTTAGATACTTGGTCTGCAATTATCGTATACAAAAAGTGAAAGTTCTATAAAAATGAACTTGTATTACTAAGAATGTTACTATGCAATATGAATTCGAAAAGTTTTCTCTTACATCAAACATGATTCAAGCTGTATAACTAATGTGTACAGATACGTAATCCCAAAGTTGTTGCAGAAAGCTCATAATTTATTGGTTTTTAAATTGATTTATAATAATTTTATGGCCGTGGTAGGTAATTGCAAAATTAACATTTGAAATATTTTTGTCTATAAATTTATTTAATACATTTTAATAATCTCAAAGGAAAATAGAAATATATTAGTGTACGTTAAAGTTTAAAAACAATAATAACAATTTTTTTGTTTAAGTCTACATCTCAATAGAATTTCAGGTGTTTTATGAAAGTATTTTACTTTTTTTTTACTAGTATATTATTTAAAAAATAAAAATAAATTTAATATTATATTTTATTCAGCATAAGACAATTATAGTGATATTATTTATTAGAAAGGTATCAATTTGCTGTAATTTGTAATAATTAGTTATTTTAGTATGTTATTTATATAATTAAAAAATTATATAAGATTTGATTTGAAAAAAACTATTAATTTCAAATAATTTTTTTATTTTATTTTGATAGCCATTATGGTCTAATGTTTTTGTTGTTAACATTCTTGAGATTTGTCATCCTTAACAGGTGGTGCAAATATCAACAGTCGCGTCATAGAAGAGATTAATTTCCATTAAACTAACCACTTTGCCAAATATGGTCATAAGTTATTTCATTTTACACAACCAAGCAATGAGTGCAATGCAACGCAAGATTTTCTGTCAAGTTCTTACAACTATGTTTGATGACAGATGGCTTGCACTCTAGATTTTAGTGATTATGCTATTAACGACTGCGTCGTCTCCATCTGATCTTTTTCTCTAAGTAATAAACCTACCAAAATAATTAGCTTGGACGAGGAGAAGTTCATAGCACCATATAATCTCATTGTCTTCCTTCTGCTCTTCCCTCATGATCACCATTAATGGTAATGGTGGAACTTCGATGATGGCAAGGGTGAGATTTGAAACCGTGGTGCTCATCAACGAATGTACTGAAGCATGCACCACTGGAGTTGGGGAAGTGGGTTTCAAAGATTTGCAAGACTAGGAAGAGACAGTGCATATGGATGGAATCCTTCAAAACAACAGATATGGCAGCTCGAGCTTACGCCATGGCTAAACTTAGCCTCAAGGGAAGATTCTCTTTACCGAATTTCCCAAATTTCGTCCACATGCTTCCTCGCCCCTCGTCTTTGAATCCCAAAGATATCTAGTTGGTGGCCACTAAATTAATGCAACTAGTGGTCTCTAGAAAGATTTCATCATGGCAACAACAACATAAAACTTTATATTGTTCTACTCATAATGTGAGCAACGTTTATGTTTTTGATCATGATAAGCATGAACTCTCAAGTGTGTCCACAAGGTCTTGTAATCGATTCTTCTTGGACGAAGAATTATTGGGCTTGCATTATTCGAATTGGGTAATGGATATGGGTGTTGATGCTACTTTCCTTCACTTGTCTCCTACCAACTCTTTCCGTGAGACTTACGAATATGGCTTTTTACATGACCTCAACAGGCCGAACCAAGAGATTTTACCTTGGAGAAAATTTTGTTATTATTGTTTGTGTTAACATTTCTCATAAATACAATATGTATAGTAAGAATTGCAGACTCTGATATCCAAGCTATGAATGAGAATTTTTTTTATTATTAATATCATTATGCATGTCTTCTCCATTGGCTAACATATACGTTGTTCCATGTTAATTATTTTTATCTATTGCAAACTTTGTGAATAGTTTGTTTGATTACTATTGTGCTCTATTTAAGGTCTCTTCCATCCTTATGATGCACATTAATGAAATAATTATATGTTAATACTATCGCACCACCCCATATTATCCCACCACCCATATTGACTAGTAATATTTACTTCTTTATTTATCTTAACTACAAAGATAAAATTGAAAATTAATGAGTGGATAAAAAGTCTAGCACATGATATAAACTATAACCAAATAAAAAATAAAAAATAAACACTTAACTAAATAAAAAAGGTACGAACACAATACATTCATCTCGACTTTTATTTCGGTGCAAATGCTAATTTTAACTGTAATAGGAGCTATGGAGATATGCAACCTTGTTTATTTAATGATTTATTCATAACATTAGTTCATAGTTCATCAAGCTACACTATAAGTTTCCATGATTGAGTTGCGTGTTCAATGTATCTTATCTAGGTTCAAGGGAATGAATTTGGCTTTTTTGAAATCTCTAAGCGATCTTTCCACATTAATTTGTTTAGAAAAAGCGACGGAAAATTAAAACCATTGTTTTATGATTAAATTCATCGATTTTCCTTCCATTACTCCCAATGCGATATAAATTAGAAAAAAAACCAATCATCCTTAATAACATAAATGCTATGAGTTCTAAACAATATTTTATCCTCTAACCTAGATCAAGTGAAACCCATATTTCGTGTAACTATATCTATAGTCGCTTTATGTTGTAATTTCATAATACAAATCAACCGTTTTAATTTTAAATGTTTTATATCTTATTTCTTATTCCCATTTTTCAAAAATGGAAAATTATTTACTTCATGCTTAAATGATTTTTTCCAGCTAGTTATAGCTTTTTAAATATATGGTTTTTATCCTATTTCTTATTTTCATTTTTCAAAAATGGGATATTATTTATTTCATTCTTAAATGAGTTTTTCCAGCTAACATAATTTTTAAAATATATGGTTTATTTCATACTTAAATGAGTTTTAAATCTAGATATAATTATATCTATAGTGGCTTTATGTTGGAATTTAATAATACAAATCAACCATTTTACTTTTAAATGTTTTTAATCCTATTTCTTATTTGCATTTTTCAAAAAGGAAAATTATTTATTTCATGATTAAATGATCTTTTCCAGCTAGTTATAGTTTTTAAAATATATTGTTTATTTCATACTTAACTGAGTTTTAAAGGTAGTTATAATTATACCTGTAGTCGCTTTAAAGGTAGTTATAATAATACAAATCAACCATTTTATTTTTAAATGTGTTTAATCCTAAACGAGTTTCTGCAGCTGGTTATAGCTTTTAACATATATGGTTTATTTCATACTTAAATGAGTTTTAAAACTAGTTATAGTTTTATTTTATTTTAAATAAGAAATAAGATTATAATGGCTTTTTATGTGTTGAAAAATACCTTAGCATATGAAAAACGTTTGGTGGGAAATTAATTTAACTATTAGCATAGAATTACATGAAAAAAAATATGTATATTGATTGGAAATTTATTGATTAAATTATAATTAGATTTTTTAATTAGGTTTTATATTTTTCTAGATAAATAAATAAATTAGTTAATTATAAGAAATTATGATGTGAGAGGGTCTCCGTAAATGGCTACATGATCACTTTTTTCTTCACCATTTCCATGGAAGTCCAAATATGCAACTTCCTTAACAAGAAAATATACTTTACTCTTAATCTTCATGATTTGCAATTGCAAGACATCAATGTTGTGGAATTTTTTATTGTAACTCATTTCTTTCCACCAAAACCATTCCCATGATGGTTTTGATATGCTAACAGTGGTTAATATTTTTCATATACAAGGTCTACCTAGAGCACGTGTTTCTTGGGTCTCTGTAGAAATTCCCACTGTAGATCACCTGGTCATGCAATGTACAAAAGCAAAACACTTGATCTACTTCTACAAACAATTTATCTGAAGCTTAATTGAACATGAGCAACATCAAGCATGAACAAATATAACTGAGAATGAGAAGTAATCAACAATAACACAAAAGATATAACACTAGGGAAAGCACCACCTTAAAACCCCAACTTTGTATTATCATACAAGTGGAAATCTTATTCAAGTTACAAAAATAATTAGCTCTGAAGCTATCCTGCTCCCTCTGCAATCAAACAATACAACGTAGACTCAATAACGATAGAATATATCTTCCTCAAGCCCTCCAAGCCTCCTATTTCCTTGTGCAGTTTTGATTTGGGTCCAATGATCTCACATGTGTGAATTGGCCTCGTCACACTCACTATAACCTCAGGTCAAACTGCGTAATCTTCAAGGAATAATATTCCTTCTGCATGCAAGGAATATCCTAGTAATTCATAGTACATTATCCCTCCATCTGATCTAAACTGGGTCTTTGACTGAACTGACATGCATGAGTTATCCATGAGTGAATCTTTAGTTATCTGAAATACAGTAGTTACATGCATGCAAGCATTAACTAACTGAACTCTCATTAATTTATCAAACTCATAAAATAATCTAACTAGACTTGACTCAGTTAACTGAGCCAACTAATGACAACTTAATATTACAACTCATTCTAATCTCTTTAACGGATGGATAAATCCCTTAATCAAAGGAGAAATTGTTGCATGTCCTCACATAGACTTCAAGTTCATAATTCCTTAACTAATTAACTCAAGATGAATTAATTAATCAATTTACAAACTGTTGTTCATATCAAATTCGAATTTTCTTCCTATGTTTAGACCAGGGACTAACTAAAATAAGAAGGGATCCTGAAATGTTATTTTTAGAAAAACTATTTTTAGGACTTTCAATTTTCACCCATTGTAGCTAAGATCTCCAATGGCTGAATTGCTATTTATAGCCTGGCTATTTATAACAGTGATATTTTTAGCATCTTCTATTTTTAGCATTTCTTCTTTCACATTTCAACACTCCCTCTCAACAAGAAAGGGATTATCAGTAACCCTGATCTTGTCTCTATGGAACTCGAACTTGCATTTTGACAATGCCTTAGTCAAAATATATGCATCTTGCTCCTCGGTTGAAACATACTGCAACATCATGATCCTCTTGACCACACAGTCTTGTAGATGATGGTAACGAATATCTATATGCTTGGACCTATCATGAAACATTGTATTCTTAGAGAGTTTTATGAAACTCTGATTATCACAGTATATCACTGTAGGATCCATCATTTGACCAAACAATCCCACTAGAATATTCCACATCCAAATGGCCTCACATGCTGCCTGACTAGAAGCCATGTATTCAACCTCTGCTAAGCTAAGTGCAACTGATCTCTATTTCCTGCTATACCAAGAAACTCAAATTGAACCAAGGTTGAAGATTCCTCAAGAAGTGCTCTTTCGGTCTGATGGACTACCAGCCCAAACTGCATCTGTGAAGCCTTGTAGCTTCACTCCCTCTGTCCGTCTATACCATAATCTATATTGTGTACTGCCTTTGAGATATCTCAGCACATGCTTCGCTTCCTTCCATAACATCTTAGTAGGCTGAATGGTAGCTTGACTCAGCTGGTTCATTGTAAAGCATAAGTTGGGTTGTGTGTTCACCAAATACATGAGTGGACCCACCAGCTGCCTATAAACAGTAGCAGCTACTACCTCACTTGAGGTAGCATCCTCCTTCCTCCAGTTCCCAGTTAGAGGAGTCTGCATGGGCTTGCACTTCTCCATGTGAAACCGCCTGAGTATCTCATTGGCATACCTGCCTTGAGACATAAATACTTCCCAATCTTTCTACCACACTTCCATGCCTAGAAAGTAGTGCATGAAGCCCATGCCCTTCATCTCGAACTCTCTTGCAAGGTCCTCGTTGCAAGACTGTATCAACTGCTCATCACTTGTCAAAATCAGATCATCGACATAAAGTACAATAATCAATGGCTTACCTTCTACCATGATGTGGTAAAGGTTTGCATCTACTTCACTCTTGGTGAAGCCTAACCCAGCGAAATAGTTGTCGATCCTGGTATACAGAGCACGGGTTGATTTCTTTAGCCCATATAGTGCTCGCTTGAGCCGAAAAACATGTGACTCATGATTGAAGGTCTCAAATCCTTCTGGATGCTCAATGTATACCTCTTCCTCGATCTTCCCATTGAGGAGCATCGTCTTCACATCCATCTGATGGATATTCCAACCCATCTGAGTTGATAGAGCTAGCATCAATCGGATAGATGAGTATTTTGATATGGGAGCAAAGGTCTCATCTTAGTCGATCCCCTCAACCTATGAGAAACCTCGAGCAACAAACCTTGCCTTGTGTTTCTCAACACTACCATCAACTGCCTACTTTACCTTGTAAAGCCATCGGGAATTAACCGGTCTAGGGACGACATCCCACACATTGTTCCATATGATAGAATCGTTCTCTTCTACCATTGCATCAACCCAAACTGGTTGCTGCACTGCCTCCTAAAAAGAAAAATGTTCGTCGCTACACGCTCCCCAACCAGGGCCATGTCTCTAGTGTATCTCTAGAGAGATATCCTCTGTCTGTGCTAAGAGGATGACTAGCCCACATTCTCTCTTACATCTAGCATCAATTTGTCAACTTTGCGCGAGCGTTTTTTCCCATCTATGAAAGACTCTCCAAGAGTGGTGCTCTCCACTACTGGATCCTCTGCATGTGGCTTATCCACATCATCGAGAGGCTCCTTGTCATTTGGAACTAAAAGTTCCTCATTACCATGCAACTTGAACTCCCTCTCAAGTGACACTCGCATGGCTCTCTGCTCATCAAACCTCAGATTCCTGCACACTGCAGTACTCTGATTGGCAAGCAAAAACACACGATATTTGGTTGTATCTATGTACACCAAGAGTATCGCCAACTCAGCTGTTGGGTCTAGTTTCTTCCGAGCTTCTTTGGTCACGTGACAAAAAACTGGTGATCCAAACATGCAGAAGTGACTCACATCTGGCCGCTTCCTCGAAAAAGCCTCCATAGGAGTCTTCATCCCCAAAATACGATGACGACTTCTGTGTTGAAGGTACACTATTGTATTGCATGCCTCATCCCACAGATGAAGTGGTAGGCTTTGGTCATGCAACATCACTCGAGTTGCTCCCACAATAGATCTATTCTTCCTTTCGGCCACTCCATTCTATTGTGGGTTATGAGGCACAATTAGTTCCCATTTAATCCCTTCTATTGCACAGAAGTATTTAAACTGCTAGAAAACATACTCTCTACCATTTTCGCTATGCAAGGCTTTTACTTGCTTTCCACATTCTTTCCCTGCCAAGGCTTTAAACTCACAAAACCTCAAGAAGGTCTGATCCTCCTTTTGCATAAAGTAGATCTAGCATCTATGAGAAAAATCATCAATAAAAATAACATAGTACCTTTTCTTAGTGGTGGAGGCTGTAGAGAATGGTCCACATACATATGAGGGAACTCGCTTTAGGATTGCTCCAACTCTACTATCTCGATCCTGAAAGGAACCTTTAGCATACTTACCCAGGGTGCATCATTTGCATTTATCTATTTGCTCCAGTTTTCTCTTGGGTAAGTCGGTAGAAATTTTTTGCATGATCTTCAAGGCCCTGTGATGCAAGTGGCCTAGTCTCTTATGCCATAGCTCACCAACATCTTGGCTTTTGCACCACCTATGCTTTGGAACTCAGTGCAACAATGTCATCTACCTCCATCTTGTAGAGATTCTTTACTCGAACCCCTATTCGCTTGGTTTGTCTGGTGCTGATATGCCTTAGGAAAACTTTTCCTTTAATAAAGACTACATCATAGCCTTTATCTTCTAGCATAGCAACAGACACAAGATTATTTTTCAAACCTGGTACACACTTAACAGCAAATAGGGTGAGAGGAACACCATGCTCCCTCTGAAACATAACTATACCTTCACCGGAGATATAATACTTTCCATCATCGCCCAATTCAATCCGCATTAGGAGATCGTTCTCCTCCAATGTAGTGAAAAGGTTCTTGTCGCCCAACATGTGGAAAGAAGATCCACTGTCTAGGTACCAAACACATCCCACCACATATGAAACCATGCATGCGATAAGCGAGAAATCTAGCTCAAACTTTGAAGCTAGAGCATCACTATCAGATCCCCTTGAGGAACTTTTCTTGGATTTCTTTTGTGGACAAATCATAGCATAATGGCCCACTTCATGACAGTTGAAAGCATCACACTTTCGACTTGTCAAACTTCTTCCCTCCATAAGAAGATTTGCATTGGGATGCCTTCCCTTTCCCTTTATTAGCTTTACTCATTAAAGCTAGATTTTGTTCATCATCTTGTTTCCATGAAGATCCATCCCGGGTGCTTCGCCTTATCTTCTCCTACATCAGATCAAACCAAAGTCGTTCCCAATGTGGTAGTTTCTCTCTTCCATTAATCGAGTCCCGGTAGTTATGCTAGCTCTTAGGAAGACCAAGGAGTACAAGACTCACCATGTCATCATCAACAGTCATGATCCGTATGCTTCCAAGCTCATCCCTGCAGGTGTTGAGCTTGTTCAAGAATGTAGAGATTGTGTCACCCTTTTCGCAGTTGAACTTTCAAGGTTTATCTTTCAGCGCCAACTTCCTTTGATCGCTGCTATTCTGAAAAAGATCTTTCAATGTTTTCCACATCAAAAACGAAGTCTCCTACCCATGGAGGCTCGAGAAAATGTGATCTCGAACTCTCTCGAAGATGATTCTGCTAGCTCTAGCCACATACTTTTTCCATTCTGCTAGTTTAGTAGCATCAGTCAGTTTCTCGACTTCTTGATCATTGAAGTCCTTTAGACTGTTATCTTCTAATACTGCCTCCATGTGATCCTTCCAAGCTATATAATTCAAACTGCCATCAAGGGCATATTCGAGTCTCAAACCACTGAATGCCATCGGTGAAATAGATGTGATAAGAACTCAATTCAATATTCAGAAACCAAACTTCATACTTCTCCTGCTTGTATATTGTTCTTCCTTGATCACCTTTGCTCTGATACCATGTAGAAATTCCCACTATAGATCACCTAGTAATGCAATATACTAAAGCAAAACACTTGATCTATTTCTACAAACAATTTATTGGAAGCTTAATCAAACATGAGCAACATGAAGCATGAACAGATACAAATGAGAATGAGAAGTAATCAACCATAACACATAAGATATAACACTGGGAAAAGCACCACCCCAAAACCCCAACTCTATATTATCATACAAGTGGAAATCTTATTCAAGTTACAAAAAGAATCAACTCTCAAGCTATCTTATTCTCTCTGTAATCAAACAATATAGCTCATAGACTCAATAGACATAGAATATATCTTCCTCAAGCCCTTCAAGCCTCGTATTTCCTTGTTCAATTTTGATTGGGGTCTAATGATATCACATGTGGTAGTTGGCCTCATCACACTCATTATAACCTCAGGTCCAACTGTGCATTTCTCAAGGAATAATATTCCTTTTGCATGCAAGGCATATTCACCAAGGAATATCCTAGCAACTGATAGTACATTGTCCCTCCATCTGATCTCAACTGGGTCTCTGACTGAACTCACATGCATGAGTTATCCATGAGTGAATATTCAGTTATCTAAAATACAGTAGTTACATGCATGCAAGAATTAACTAACTCAACCCTCATTGATTTAACAAAATGTTAAATTAATCTAACTGGACTTGACTCAGTTAACTGAGCCGACTAATTACAACTCAATATTACAACTCTCTCTTATCTCTTTAACTAATGGATAAATCCCTCAATCAAAGGAGAAATTGTTGAATGTCCTCACATAGACTTCAAGTTCATAATTCCTTAACTAATTAACTCAAGATGAATTAATTAATCAATTTACAAACTGTTGTTAATATCAAATTCGAATTTTAGTTCCTATGTTTAGTCTAGGGACTAACCAAAATAACAAGGGATCTCCAAATGCTATTTTAGAAAAGCTATTTTTCGCACTTTCAAATTTCACCCATTGTAGCTAAGATCTCCAATGGCTTAATTGCTATTTATAGCCCGACTATTTATAACAGTGCTATTTTTAGAATCTTCTATTTTTAGCATTTCTTGTTGCACATTCCAATAGTTTGATATTTAATGACCAATATTTATTTATAGCCCTACCACAAATTAGAAACATTATTCCCCCCTATCCTCTTCCTTTGCCAGATTAATTTTCTACCTTGCAACATGAAATGCGTTTTCCTAGTACTGAGTAATAAAGTATTTAGAATTAACCTAAACCCTTGAACAAGGAAGCTTTATTCTCCCATGATGTTCGTGGTGACATTGAGAAGAATTTGGATGCAAGATAACAAAAGGTGGGCTTGAAATAGGAGGAATAAGGAGATTTCTATCGTAAAGAGGGATACTATAAGAAAACAAACCTAACATTATCTTCCATAAAAAATAATGCAAAGGAAAGGGGTGGGAGAGCCAAGCCAAGCGACAATAAGGAAAGAAATGATGAAGTGAACTAAGAGGAGGAAAACCCAAGCTGCAAATTAAGAGGGTTGCTTGATTACTTTTAGCAAAGAGGGTTTCCTATAGGAATGGAAAGTGCAACTAGAGAAAAAGGAAAAATAGAGGAAACTTATGCAATCAACATAGAAAGTTGGACGCCACTTCGAAAACAAATAGCTTTCGAAGCCCTATATCCTTAAAATTGAAGTCATTGCCATCATGATTGACTAATGCAGTAGATCCAAATTACAATATTCTTCAAAAAGTGGCAGTGAACTCTGATGACTCAAAATTGAACTTTAGATGTTGTCCCTTAACCATCATCATATTCATGCTAACACAAAGACTGTATAAGCAACGAAACTACCTCGTGCTCATATTTGTAGGTGGTGACAGTTGTGAGTGAAATCATGTGGAATTTTCATATAATACACCTACAATGGCGGATCTAATAATTATATTATTTGAGATGCATTTATATGTTTAAATGTGAATGCATGTGATATATTGGAACACTCCTATATGGAAAGTATAACATTGGCCTCATTTCTCAGTTCTTTTGGGTCACAATTTTGCATAATATTATCACTGCATTAAAAAGCCATAAAAAAAAATTGTATTCACTTACTTTAGTGTTAGGTTGTTAGGAAAGTATAATAGTTTTAAGCACATGGTGTTGGTGGCCTCTCCTACAATATGTGTGGTATTATATGGAAGTAAAGCCTTTTAATAGATTAGAGATTCCTTATTGTATTATGCTACCGTTGAAAAACCAAAAGGCTCACTTGGATGTTTCTAGGGTGTTGATATGTCCTATTAAATTCATTTAAAACTTTAAAAAAAATTAAGGATTCTTGATTGTGGTGTGCTATAGTTGAAGAAGAAAAACACTAACTTGGATGGGTCTAGGGTGTTATATGGGTTCAGTGTGCTTAAGTCAAAATTCAATTAACCACTTCGCATTTTTGAGGGTAAATCATGTTGTCCATGGTTTCTATGTTTTGTTTCTATGTATGATTCATTCACATTTGTTTTTCTTGTATTTTTATCTCTAATTAGTATTATGAAGCAAAGAAAGGGTCAAAGAGGAGACGTTGCTACTTGGTGAAGAAGGTGTTATAGTGTTTGGTCAAGTTGTGAAAGGGATCAAGAAAGTGCATGGAAAACCCACTTGGAGATGACATTCGATCACTAATTTTATACAAAAATGAAAAGGAAAATACTAGAACCAACATAGATAGAAACTAGATCACAACGTTTGTTGTGATGATGTGGCATAAGGAGAGCACGTAGGGGTGAGTTGGTTTGAATGGGAGAGGATGACAACTTAAGTGTTAGGACATAAACACCCAAAAAAATGATACTTTGGATATGAAACTTTTATAAACTACAAGTATATGGACATACAACCATAAGATTTGGTTAGGCAAGCACACCCATGCTGGTAAAGTCTAGATGCCCCACCAAATAAAGATGGAGGATGGTCCAACTAATTCATTAGATATACTATCTTCTTCAATGTACTACTGTAGATATACTATATTCTTCAGTGTACTACTATGGTGGAGAGGCGCTTTTGAGCCTATAGTCTGGTAGAGATGTGGTAAGGTAATATCATGTTTAACATTTTTGACTGGGTCTAATTACACTAAACAAGAACTAAAAATAAAATAAAATAGACATAAAACTAATATGTATGAAATAAATATTTTCGGAAATCACATCAGAATTTTGTCGAAGTGTTTCGAACCAACTAGTGTGGTTCATCGTCGAGACAAGTTAAAAAATCCGATCATGGCTACATGTTAAGTAGGGAAAGGAGAACTTCTAATCTAAAACTACTAATCATAATTATGCGGAAGGCTTTTTCTATTGTGAGGTTCAGCATCATGACACTCTTGATATTCGTCATCCCTTAGAGAACCTTGAACAAGTGTCCCTCCGTTTAACGTTGCACTCCCATTCGTTTAATGCCTCCACCCTCTGTTTAACGTTAAGGTTCCTTTGGACAGTAATATGCAAATACTACTTATAATTTAATTAATAATTAAATTAATTTAGATTCCTTTTAACTTTGGATTTACTAAACCTATCTTAAATCTTTTGAGATACAAACTTTTTTTTAAGTAATTTTTTTTAAATAAAAAAAAAATTTTCCTCTCAAAATTTGAAACGAATATAAACTAGTGAAATTAGTTGTACCTCCTCTTTGATCTGCTAGCTAAATCATGAGGCTAAAAAAAGTAATATTCGTTTGATTAATTTTATATTAACGTCTGAAAAATAAGGGCTCAAAAATACCAATCATATGATAACATGTTATACACAATGGTTACTGGAAGATTCTGAAATCTAGAATATAATGTTCGCGCTTAAAAAGAGTTCTGCACTAATTCCGAATGCCAAAAGAAATAACCCGAGTAATACACGAGAAAATTGTGCCTGTTGGAAATTTCTGGTAATTCCAAACAAAAATCTAAACAGAGAAAATGCATTGTTTTTGACCCAGAGAATAATAGTTTGCTTTAGCACAGGGAAGCAAAAAGAATTTTGGGAGAAGAACAAAGTTCACACATATGAACAAAACCTTTTTATTAAAAAAAAAAACTGTTGTTACAAAATGGGTCTTCCTCTCACAGAGAGTTTTCACCAGGACTGCTACAGATGTAGTTCCAAAGCAAAAGAAAACTTCACTGTCTCTTCCTCCAAATTCTACATTGCTGTGTGTAAAATCAATTTCTTTACATTCACTGTTGTAAAAGAAATCTTCTTTTTTCATTCATGTTGTTCTTCACAATGGCGGCCAGGCCATAATATTCATCCTCCAAAACAGATACAACAATATCACTGCACTGATGTGCATTACAAAGAAGATTTAATTCTGTCTCTCCTTGCAAAGATTTACTCTATCTCTGTCTACATATTTTCACACTGTTATGTGTAAACAAAAATCTTACATTTATGCTGCTGCATATTCCATTACAAAAAAAAATTAATTTCGCGCTATTGCGCATTCCCATTACATATGTTCAATCAACAAAAACATTACATTCACTTATTCAACGAACAACAAAACAAGGCATTTGCTGCTGCATACATTCCCTTTCATTCACTCTTCTACGCTGCTATGTTTTTTTCACATTGCAAGTTCAACGACAAATGACCTTTGCGCTACTGCGCATTCCCTTTAGTTTTCTCACCAACGAATCTACAAACATACTCACGCTGTTGCGTATTACTTGCACATTACATTACATTCATCCTTCTTCATCCTGCTGTGTGCTCCCCCTCGTTTGCTCAACACTTACATTCACACTATTGTGTGTAACTCATTTCATGCTATCACGCTGCTGCACCTCTCTCTTACATTACATATGCTCAGTTTCTTCTTTTTTGTACTACTGTGCATTACATTTCATTTTCAAAAAAACATTACATTCGCACTCTGCGTATTACACCGCTGTGTAAAAACGCCTTTTTTCCATTCGCACTCTACTGCGCTACATTACATATGTCCTAAAAAAAAACATTACTTGTTCAACAAACAACTAACAAAACATATGATGTCACATGCCGTGTATTAAAAAAAATAAAATTAAAACATTTACCAAAATTTACCAATCGTAATAAATTCATTAATTACATTTATGGCGATAAATTAAATTTTTTGTCCTTCACCTCTGGTTCGAGCGGCTGCCCTATCGCACGACAAGATCTTCCTGATAACCAAAAAGCATGTGCCATCTACCACAACCATAGATTTGGCCCAATTTAATCATACGGTTGTGGTCAATATCTCAAGGCCCTTTCTCAGTGATATTTATGCTCCAGGGAATGGTGGTTTTGAAATGTCAGTGGTGGACACACGTCGGCTGGTCGCTGTGATCGCTGCCACCCCAAGAAATACCGTTGATCCATAAAGGCAGTGCGGGGACGTCTGCCTAGTTTCTGTAATTAAATGACGCGACACTGTTCAACTATTGTGGCAGTTGAAATTAATATTTCAACACTCCCCTTTAATTTCAACTGCTGGGTTAAAATTACAGTTCCTTTTGCTTGCTCTTGGCATAAGCTCCTTAACATCCTTCTCATCCAAATTGCTTGACATGCTGCTGTTGTAGCTGCCATATATTCTGCCTCTGCTGTAGACAATGCTACAATAGGATGTTTTTGGAAGCCCATGAAATGGCTCCTGAAACATGATCTTCATCAAAGAATGATTGTTAATATAGTTCAGCAAGGATTTCATAAGGACCCATTCACTAATAGCTTTAGCGATAATGATCAAGAATTACAGGCCCCCCCTAACTGTATGCACCATATCCTTTTGGGAGAGTCTTCTAAAAAAAAACATAGATTGGTGGGAGAGCTCAAGGGACTTTCAGACGGTATTTCCTTCCTTCTCCATACTTGTGTAACTTTCTTCTTTTTCATGGTTCTAGCTTGTGTAAGAGCCCATGTTAAGTTATAATCACATGACATATGACCAACGTTATGACACTTGAAACATTCTACATTGTTCATGAATAAGATTTCATGATTTCTTCCTGTAAAATTGTTTCTTGGAGGTTGTCAGAGACTATAACATGTATCTCTATGAGATGCTTTACAGTCTTTTGCCATATGACCAAAGTTGAACAAGAATCACAAAAACCAAAAAATGAAATTTGGTACCTGGGAGATGGAGGTTTCCTTGATGTACTTCTGAAGCCTTTTTGCCTTGAGATCCTTTGATGATAGCCATTGCCTCTTGCCTCTTTGACATCATCTACATTTCTTTTTGGAGATGGTTTTCTACTTGGAGTAATATTTCTTCTATTGTAGCCTTGATTTTTCTCCTTGCCTTTGCTAGAACTGGGAGCATCACCATTTCTTTCTGGCTTCTTCACATCTCTTTTGCTTAAAGCATTTTCATTCTTGTTTGAGGGTTCACTTTCATACTCGAGTCCTGATTTATCAGATGGACATCTGTGATAGCTAAGCATGTCATCCAAGGCTTGAGAGGTCTTCAAGATTTTGTTCATCCCTTCAACCTTTTTATGAGGAGGACAATCTCTTCCTCCAATCTTTCACACTCATTATTCTTCTTTGCAAGTTGTTCCTCAATTTCTTTCTTGCTACGAGTAGCTTCAGTTGCTACTATTTTAAGGGAGATGATACCTGACTTCATTTTGAAGATTTCTTCATTCTTTGCTTGACTGCTCTCCACTTTCTTCTCAGCTCCTTGTGCCTTTTTCCTAGTTTTTTGTAATTGAGACTTAAGGGAGGAGACCTTTACCTTGTACTGACCAATCTCTTCTTCAAGTTTGTTCACACTCTTGTGCCTTTGTTCAAGTTGACTTGACAAGGTATTTTCCTGCTTCTTTGCTTTATTCAATTGATTTGTCATGGATATGACTTCTTCATGATGCTTCCTTTTGCTTTGATGAAATTCCTTCTTAAGCTTGGCAAGCTCTTCAACTCTTTCTTGTACTTGAAGCTTGATGAGGTCAACTTTCTTCTTTGTTTGATCTTGGTTACCAACTGGAGCTATCTTCTTAAGTGCCTCGTTTTCCTTTTTCAAATTGTTAATCTCTTCCATGCTAGTCATAAGTTGAGCGAGGAGTTCTTCTACAAAGTCCTTTTTATTCTTTTCTTCTTCTAGGTCTGCTTCAGCCTTGATGTTATCATTCTCATTTTAAGCTTCTATGATGGGTTCAAGATCTCTTTCTTGATCGATGGTCATGGTCAGTGCTTCTTTTGAGTGAAGGTCATGAAGTTTGTCCCATATATCCTTTGCTAATGAATAGTTTCCTAGATTCTTCTTTACTGAATCAGGTAGCCCATTCAAGATTGTCTTTGCGGCTTTTGCATCATACTCCTTGGATTTTCTATCCATCCTACTATCGTCAATCAATGATTCCCAAATTTCACTCCCTTGAGACTGTAAGAAAATCCTCATTTTTTCTTCCCATATATTAAAGTTCCCATTGAGCCTTGGAGCCTCATCAAATTGATTGTCTTCTATTTTAGTAGTAGAGGGAGACACATCCTTAGGAGGATTGGAGGCTTTCTTCCTTAACCTCGTCATTTGTGTTCTCTGCCCTTACTCTTGCACTCTAAACTATGCTTCAAATACTTAACTGTGTATTTAAAATAATTAACTGTTTCTTCAGCAGTAACACAAAAAAAACTTGAGAAATACCTTTGAATCTTTCTTGACTGAGTCTTCACTCTGCTGGAGAAGTTTCTGCAACAAGAAATCCTTCCTTCAGCGTCTTTGACACCTTCAAAGAGCCTGGACAAGCTCTTATACCATGTTGGAAATTTCTGGTAATTTCAAACAAAAATCTGAACAGAGAAAATGCTTTGTTTTTGACCCAGAGAATAATACTCTGCTTTAGCACAGGGAAGCCAAAAAAAGTTTGGGAGAAGAACAGAGTTCACACATACGAACAAAACCTTTGTATTAAAAAAAAATTGCTCTTACAAAATGGGTCTTCCTCTCAAAGAGAGATTTCACCAGGACTGCCTCGGATGCAGTTCCAAAACAAAAGAAAACTTCATTGTCTCTTCTTCCAAATTCTACACTGTTGCGTGTAAAAGCAATTTCTTTACATTCACTTCTGTAAAAGAAATCTTCTCGTTTCATTCACGCTGTTCTTCACAATGGCGCCCATGCCATAATATTCATCCTCCAAAACAGATACAACAATATCACTGCACTGTTGTGCATTACAAAGAAGATTTAATTCTGTCTCTCCTTTACAAATATTTACTCTGTCTCTGTCTACATATTTTCACACTGTGTGTAAACAAAAATCTTACATTTATGTTGCTGCATATTCCATTACAAAAAAAAAATTTGTTTCGCACGGTTGCGCATTCCCATTACATATGTTCAATCAACAAAAACATTACATTCGCTTATTCAACGAACAACAAAACAGGGCATTCGCTGCTGTTCCCTTTCATTCACTCTTCTACGCTGCTGTGTTTTCTTCGCATTGCAAGTTCAACCACAAATGACCTTTGCGCTACTGCGCATTCCCTTTGGTTTTCTCACCAACGAATCTACAAACATACTCAGGCTGTGATGTATTACTTGCACATTATATTACATTCATCCTTCTTCACATTGCTGCGTGCTCCTCCTCGTTTGCTCTAACACTTACATTCACACTGCGGTGTGTATCTCATTTCATGCTATTGCGCTGCTGCGCCTCTCTCTTACATTACATATACTATGTTTCTTTTTTTTTGCACCGTTCTAAATTACATTTCATTTTCAACAAAAACATTACATTCACACTCTATGTATTACACTGCTATGTAAAAATCCCTTTTTTCCATTCGCCCTCTACCACGCTAAATTACATATGCCCTCAAAAAAACATTACTTATTCAACAAACAACTAACAAAACATATGATGTTACATGACGTGTATTAAAAAAAATAAAATTAAAACCTTTACCAAAATTTACCAACATTAATAAATTCATTAATTATATTCATGGCGATAAATTAATTTTTTTGTCCTTCACCTCTGGTTCGAGCTGCTGCCTATAGCATGGCAAGATCTTTCTGATAACCAAAAAACATGTGCCCCTTACCACAACAGTAGATCTGGCCCATTTTAATCGGACGGCTGTGGTCAATATCGCAAGCCCTTTCTCGCCGATCTTTATGCTCCGGGGAATTGCGGGGAAGTCTCCCTGGTTTCCGGGATTAAATGACGCGGCACTGTTCAACTGTTGCCGCAGTTGAAATTAATTTTTCAACAGTGCCGCCCCCATTTTCAATTCCTAAAGAAATAACCCGAATAATACGCGATGTGCATGCATAGTTGCTCCAACTGAGTATTGTTGTGATCTGTCACGATGGCGCTCAAGGTTCCTGGGAGCGGAAACATAAAACGTTGACAGCGACCGCCAACAGGCGAGTCCATGAATCCAGAATCTTTTCACTTTAAAGCTGTGGAGGAGTAGCTCAATACATGCCTTCGGATCAATCTTGCTCCCTACCTCTGTGCGGGATCGACAGAATTTACTGAAAGGTTTCGTTTAACGTTTTATATTTTCTAATCTTCTGGGGTTCTATGGCAAAGTGTTATGGACGTGGAAGAGACGTGGTATGGAGGGCGATTTTACAACGGAAATATTTAACCGGCCTGATGGGCCGGAGGAGAATTCCAACCTCGATTAACGCCTTGCCTCCAATTCGATCTGTGAAATTGGCCGTGGATCTGTCACTGGCCATGGCATCAAGGGGTCGAAAGGCGTGGAGCCGAGAAATCATTGGAAAATATCTTTCCCTACCAACCATAAAAACATATATTTCATTCCCTTTTATTCAATTATTTAATTGACCGACGAATTGAATTATAGGTTAGTTTTGTGCCGTGGCTCCACATATTAGAATTTAAGGGATTCACTTATCATTTCCAAATAAAGTTTAGTTTTAATTTAGTTTTGTAACGTCGCTTCGCACATTAAAATCTGAGTAATCACATGATTTTCAACCCCGACATTCCCTATTTAAATGTCATTATCGCATCAGATTTCCAAATAAAGTTTTCATAGGTTTTATGTTTACAGAAATCCAAAAATTCTCCACCTCAAAATATTGTTCGCAATTCAGTAATGCTCCATGCTATTCCAATGCTTATATGACATTTGGTGGAGACAAAAAGTAGTTCCGACGAAAACGTGTCGATAAAGTTTATGTTTTTACTATGCTCGATCCCAAATACATTATGGTAAAGATGCCATTTCGCCATCATTAAACATTGAAAATAATATAAAGTGATCTATTTTTTAAAGCTTACTTCTAATCCATTAAATAATTAAAATAAATATATTTTATAAACTTTTTACAGAACAAATTTCAGTGACGGCTGTCTTCTGATTCCCTTTGAATGCAAAAAGAATGAAATAGGAGATTCACAGGTAGCTAATTGAATTTTCTTTGAAGTTACAACACGGCATCCAGTAATTTTGTTACGTATAATTTCTCCTAAAGCGAGTTGTCCATCAGTGATTGATTATGATGTGAATTCTGCACGTTCTCTTTCCAACGAGTGGTTGCATCAATTTATCTTTGTCAAAACAAGTTAGACAAACAGAATTGTTGAGTACAGAATTGACAGTTGGACAACGCCTATTATTTCGGTGGAGTAACATGACCATTATTATTATTCACTATAATGAGTACACTGTATACAGATATATATATAGTACAGCGTACACTTTCTGGTCTATTTTTTTCTATAATTATAGTTCCTGACTGCACGAGCATTCGTGTATTCTTTATCGTGAAGGTAAGTTTCCGAGACCAAACATTGTCATATGGGAAAAAACTTATAGGGTATGTTTTGGATATATGCAGAAACAGTAGCGTCTCAACCACTTTATCTGGAAATGGATGGAAATGGAAAGTAAATTACGCCATGCTTATTGGAAAAAGTGGATTAGGAATACGTCAGGTCATTATAATAATCGTTAATAATTTGTTCATCCACAAAATACAAATTTATATGAAATTATTTTGTGTTCGTTAGCATACTTTGGAATTTTTTATATAATAACGTAATCCATTTCAACTAAAAAATTATGGTGAGTTGAGTGGGATTAAATTTTTATAATGGTAAATTTTTTTAATTTTGTATATATGATAAATTTAGAGTTAATGTGATCTGTAAATTATACATTTTATTAATTTATGATAATTTTATGTTTATTGTTGCAGCAGTTTCAGGCATGGTTACCAAGTTCGGCCGTACCAGTAAAAAATTTGGAAATTCGGTGATTCGGTTCAGTACGGTGAATAATTCGTGAGTTTCCAATTAGGTATAGGTCAGCGGTGAATGATTTTGGTCAAAGCTTTTTATCAGCTTATGTTCAGCGTCCAATGTGTTGCTCTTGCTGTGTAGAACAATGAAGGTTAGACTTTGTGTAAGTACGGTGAATAATGAGTGAGTTTCCAATTAGGTATAGGTCAGCGGTGAATGATTTTGGTCAAAGCTTTTTATCAGCTTATGTTCAGCGTCCAATGTGTTGCTCTTGCTGTGTAGAACAATGAAGGTTAGACTCTGTGTAATCATGGATAGGAACGTTGACAAATTGCAGCTGAATAAAATCATAGAGTAAGTAAATCTAGTTTTTAAATTACCCGTGGAAATTTGAGAATTGAAATATTATCACCTTATGTCCAGCGTCCACTGTGCTGCTCTTGTTGTGTAGAACAATGAAGCTTGGGCTTTGTGTAATCATGGATAGGAACGTTGACAAATTGCAGCTGAATAAAATCATAGAGTAAGTAAATCGAGTTTTTTAATTGCCCATCGGAATTTGAGAATTGAAATTCTATAAAAATAATGCAGTGATTTTTTATCTTTAATCTTAATTTTTTAGTTTTTATAATATTTTTATACTGGTACTTTTTTATACGAGGATTAATTAGAAAATTGGAAAAAAAATAAACAATAATTTTTATAAAAACAGTAATTCTTATGTTATAAAAAAGGACAATTTCTATCAAATTTCTCTATAAAATGTTAAATATTGTTAGCAATTTAGTTAGAAAATTGATTATTTTAATTTTAGTTTCATTTTGGTATTTCATTAAATATGGTTTACAAATTGTACTAGGATGTAATATGATATAATCCAAAACAAATTGCCCATACTAAAATGTAAAAATTTTTAATTAAATAATAATTTATTTAAAAATCAATCAATATTGCGATTGAATAATATATAAATAGCTCCTATACACTAGAAGCACATGTGACTCAATTGTTTTAAATAAGAGGTGAGTTAGTAATTTCTATATAACTGCAACTAAAAAATATAATTTCTATTTTAACAAAAATTATGAAATAATGAATTGGTTGCAAATTCGTAGATCTTTTATAAAAAACAAAAAACCTAATTTCTATATCTGAAAAAGTTATAAATGGAGAAATTTCAATGTTAAATGGATAACTAGTTAGTAATTTCTATATAATGGCAAATTGCAAAAAAAAAAGGATAACTTCTATCTTAAAAATAATTATAAAATAGTAAATTCTTTGCAAATTGGTAACTCTTATAAAAAAACAAAAACCATAACTTCTATATTGGAAAAAATTATAAATTGTCAAATTTAAGTGTTAAATGGATAAATCTTATAAAAAAATAGAAAAAAAGATAAAACAATATTAGAAAAGATTATTAAAGATATAAAATGGTAAACTTCCAAATCCACAACTTTTATGAAAATATTAGAAAAACAATAACTTCTATATCACAAAAAATTATAAAATGGCAAAATTCAGTTTACAATGGATAAGGCTTATGAAAAAATAGAAAAAAAAGGATAATTCCAATACTAAGAAAAAAAAAAAATAGAAAATGCAAACCTTAGTTGCACTTGCAAATGCATAACTCATATTATTAGATTTTACTCATATTATTAGATATTACTTTTACATGTTTTTCTAGTCTGCGATAATAATTAATTTGATGCATTTTGATCTTCATTATTTCTAAGCCGTTTTAGAGAGAAGGGGTCTATAACATTTTAAATAGCAGAAATTAACGTTAGAAATAAGTAAACATGAGTATACTTGGTAAAGAAAGATGTAATAAATTTTCATATAATGATTGTTTATTTAAATTAAAAAAAAAAAGAATTAAGTATGTGTAAGATGTATAATGATGAATTTTTACTTATGGAATTTTATAGAGTCCATTTTTTACTTCTATGGTTTTATGTAGAGCATGCAAGGAATTATAAATATGTTATTAAAATGTTTTAATCATTATGTCTAAGAATTTCTAGATGTTATAAAATTTTCTTAAATCTAGATACCTATACATGGGTTGTTCATCTCGTAGCGGAATATCCTGTTTTAAATTTATTTTTATAATGAATTGTAAATTGTGATCTCTTCTTTCCTTTTTTCCTTTTAAAAAAAGGAAAGAAAGGAGAGAAAAATGATTCATTTCCTAATCCCATTATATAATATGATATAGTTAGAATCATTCTGAACCCGTTGATTCCGCATACAATAAAGTTAGAATGCCCACTATTTATTAGAAATACAAGACAATGCCCACTATTTATTAGAAATACAAGACAACCAATAAAGAATAGAAAAAAAATTCATCGTCCTCGAGGATGTCCTGATTATATATGTGTGACTCGTTTCTATTAGATTCTTTATGTTTCAAGTATGTGTTACGAGATAAGTTATTGTTTCTCGAAAACTGTGTATATTTTTGAAGAAAAAACAATTAGATGTCTTACGAAAGGCAAAAATTAGTAGATGCTACTTTTGGCGGATATAAATTAGGGTTCAATAGGAGCTTACGGTCACATCCGGATGAGAAAGATTGTGTAGGCAGAGAACATGCGCTTTATGTGAATCATTTCATGTACCTGGAGCATTACAGGTTATGACTCATACTAACAAGGAAACAAATGCGAAGTGTGTAGAAGAGATTGAGCTAAAGGTTGAGGGAAGAAATCTGTTTAGTAGATCGGATGGGGCTACAGTAAAATAGGCATAGGAACGGGTTTGTATTTTACTGAGCGTCATGTTTTCTAGACGTGCGGTCAATTTTAATTTTCTTCATTTGGTACGAATGATATGAACCAAAATGTAGCTTTCGAACAACAGAAAATATAAGAATCATAGTATCTCCACACGCTAGGTTCTAATATAGTCAAAGAAAAGAATGCTTTATCATGACATTTTGGCCGAGATAATGATGTAAGAACAATTCAATGCTACCCTTTTGTAATAGGATAATATTGATCTTTCGAAAAATAAAACAAATAAAAAGATTTTATGTAAAAACCCAAGTAGGTTATCAACAGTTCCACTTTCTTCACCTGAATGAAACTAAATGGTAGAAAAAACTACAGTGATGGAACATATTGGAAATATAAATATTGCAAAATAGTGCAATATCGCTTCATTAATATTACATACAAAAATGTTTTATGTTATATCCAAGCATGCTCCTCGACTATAAATTATCTCATATTGAAAAAATACAAAGGCGGCTTGAGATGGCCCATAACATCAAATTATTTTGCACAGTGGGCTTATATCGAGCCTGGTAATTAAGGAAATAATTTTTTCATACAAAAACCTTGAGTAGTCATTTCTTTGTGCATAGATTACACTTTATAGTACATTCAACTTTTGGTACTCCGCCCCATGGTAAGTACGGTACTGAGAATCATAAATACATAAGAACCAAGTAATGTATGACGATTAAATGATAATCAGTAACTATAGAGATGGAAAAGAAATTCCATTAGATTAAAGATTTAACACTTAATTTTTTCAAAGGAAATGTAAGGCGAGTATTTAACAACAACACTAGCAGATGACAAATTCTAATAGGGTCATTGCACCAGACAATGCTTCAGGTACTTGAGTTTAACCGACCTTGAAGAAATCCCAGCGGAGATTAAACGATTATTGTGGTTTCCAGTTTCATGAAGGAAGAATTAATCTAGAGGATACCATCATACCTGCAGGGCATGGGAGATAAGGTCGTGAGTACCATACTGCAAGAAGGTTGGGTTAGCAGGATAATAGAAACAAAATAGAAAACTATGTTCCATACCTATTAGTAACCAATTCTAGCGCACAGGAATATCTATATGAACAAGAGAGACAAATTCTTTAGACTCACATGGAGACATTATGAGTAACCACATTAAGGAAAGGTTAAACCCAAAAGGCCGATTGGTGTCAGGACTTTCACATTTCCACCCAAAACAAAAAATAAATAACAATACTGTATGATCATTCGAAAAGTAAAGCAATAAATACAATATAGATAATTTCCTAGTATTCTTCGGTTGTACCGTGTACCCTCTGTCTAACCATGTGTTGCCCGATCGACCTGGTTTGCCTTTGTTTCTCTCTGCATGAAAAGAGGAAACAAAATTAAAATGGAGCAACTCTTACCATATGTGTGGCGGTTTCATGGTAGTGGGAAATACAAAAGAATTATATAAGATGAAGGTGGATACCAAAGGTGCAGCAATTACCTGAGATATTAAGGGTAATGGGTTTGAACGGAAGAGTCCCCTGCACGAGTAAGACACCTGAAAATAAAAACCAAACAGAAGGTGCACAAGAATACCAAGTCTATGAAGACCAAATGTTGTGACCACCGTAACAGCTGAAAATAAAAACGAAACAGAAGGTGCCCAAGAATACCATGTCTATGAAGACCAAATGTTGTGACCACCGTAAGAAGGAGAGCGAAGTTAAATTAGAAGAGGAAAAAAAAAATTACATGTAGTTCTGGGAAGGACAAATTGGAAGGCTAGCGGAGAAAGTCATGCCTCCGTTACCTCTATGCATTAGACTAGGTGTTGAATACTGAGAAATACTTGCTCAAAAGGAGGTGTCGCAATGACACCAATAGCAAGCAATGACAGAGAAATCCAAGTGCAAATGAAATTATTATGGGATAGAAAATTTATGGTTAAAGCCTTTAGATCCTATCCTTTGATTTCCCCAGACTTCATTTCAATTGTTCAAAGGGTTTTCATAATGATGACATTAACACCGCGTGATAGAAGGAGACATGGGAGCGAAAACTAGATGATAAAATTCCAAAGGAAAAGCGTTCTTACTTAGCACAAACACAATATAACTAGTATAACAAGTGGGTATGTGGAATCAACAATGCGCTTATATAATTTAACTATGGAGAAGCACCCTCATTAGGAAATGACATACTAATAGAGCATATATAACTTAAGCGAAAGTACCTCTGTACAACATATCCATAGCTTGACATCGAGATGAAATGAAACAAACCACATGTTTAACACGAATAAATGTGCTATTGAATAAAAATATTGTGGTTACAAATTCCAGGTATATGCGTATGAGTGGAAGATATTGAGTGGTGGATAGGTACAATATAACATAAGCATGGGTTATTTGTAATAACTTCATAGGTTAGTGGTAGTTCTTTGAAATGGTAAACCCATACTTAAATTATAAGGATCTGATTGTTACAGGAAATTTATGAGTTCAACTAGTGGAAAAAGGGAATGGTTCTATATAGCATGATATCGATAGGAGACTTAATCACAGCTTGAAAA
>APFE030967291.1:40869-107291 GCA_000404065.3 Pinus taeda
GCTTGAAAAATAATAAATAAATAAATAAATTACTGGAGAACCAATTCTTAAGAAATTAAAAATATAATTTTTTTACTTAATCACAGCTTGAAAAATAAAAAATAAATAAATAAATTACTGGACAACCAATTCTTAAGAAATTAAAAATATAATTTTTTTAATATTTTTTGGCGCTCTCAAGGCTACATTACACACTGTATGGTTCAAAATGGAGCCTAAAGGAACCACCACAGTAATAAGTAGAAATGTGGAAAATAGGAATATTGATTTAAGTGATGTAGAACTAATACTTGTTTGTGTTTGAATAAAAGCTAAACAAGTGGCGTAGATGAATAAAAGGTGAACAAGTGATGTAGACTACAACAACATGGTAGAGGACCCCCCTCTAGCTATGACAATAGGTGAATAATTATATGTCAAGTTGGAAAATGGGAGTATCCCACCAAACTCCCAGTTTATGGATGTTATCATAAATATGCAGCAAGAGTTGGCTCAAGTATCCCACCAAACTCTCAATGTATGGATGTTATCATAAATATGCAGCAAGAGTTGGCTCACCTAAAGAGCAGTAATGATTTCTTTCTAAAGGCTAGTGAGGAACATGAAAGGATGATAAGAGAGTTCACCAAAAAGTCTAGCCATAAAACCACAAAGCCTAGATCATTGAAAGAGAAAAGGTGAACACAGAATTAGACAAGTCATAAAGTGGAGGTGATTCAGATAAAATATATCCAAAAACACATAAAAGAAAGAAGAAAGTGGTGTTACAGGGAGAATTTAGGAAAATAAAGACCCTTAATTTTGATGGGGAAAAGGAAGAGGATTGAGAAACATGGTTTCTTCAAATGACAAAATATTTTTAGGTTTATTAGTACGAGAGTAACTTGAAGGAAAGATTGGTCATTTATCAGTTGTAAGACAAAGCTGCTTTCTGGTGGGAAGAGGAAAAAATTGTGCATCTATTAGAAGAAAAGGCAGTTTCTTGGGAAGAATTCCAGAAACAATTTAGGTCTTGATACAAGAATGAATGATATTATGACGACTGCGCCAAGAAGTTCCATGATATAAGGCTAAGATAGTTAACTATGGACAAGTTTGTGGAGAAATTTACCAACTTGTTGATGTATGTTCCCTATATTCAAGAAAAGAAATCCAAGGTACAATGATTTGTGAACTATTTACCTAATATTTATAAGGAAAGGACTGAGTTCAACAGTTCTAAGATAATGTATCAGGCGATAAGGAAAGAAAGACTGCTTTATCAACATTTTAAGAATAGGGGCGAAGGCTCCAAATTTTGGCAAGGTAAAGACATAAACAAATCTGCAATATGGGAAAAAAGATAAAAAAAAACTTACCTATCTTAAACTTTTTAGGAAGGACAATCAACAAAAGAAGTTTAGCAAGGGAAACATAAATCGATTGAAACAATCTTAGACTGGGGGCAAGGAGAAGGAACAACTAAAGTGTTAGGGGTGTGGTTAGCCCCATTTGTTTAGAGATTGCCTGCAAAATGCCAGATCTATCTAAAACTTTCAATTTTTCCATGAAGCCACAACGGTGAATGATATTGCTATAAATATTAGAAGGATAAGCGGAACGCTGGAGGATAGAGAAGTGGAGCATCAATTGACAATGATCGAG
Source organism: Pinus taeda (assembly GCA_000404065.3). Lineage (NCBI taxonomy): Eukaryota > Viridiplantae > Streptophyta > Pinopsida > Pinales > Pinaceae > Pinus > Pinus taeda. The sequence goes on from APFE030967291.1 coordinate 42,514, forward strand.
ATTGAAGCTACTATTTTAAACCAATCTATTTCTGTGCTAATTGATCTAGGGGCTAGTTTAATTTACATTGATCCAGAGGTTGCAGAAAAATGTAAAATTAAAACGTAAAAATATAAGACTGCATGGCTGATACAGCTAGAAACTGGTACAAAGAGAAGGGTAGACAATGAAGTGAGGTAGTGCAATATTGACTTAAATGTCCATTCCATAGCAGTAAACCTAAATATATTTCGCTTGGGATCTTATGATGTGCGAATATTCACGGATGGCTTGGAAAAGAAGGAGGCTATCAGAAATTGTTTAGAAAAAATAGTGAGTTGTGTGAATCAAAATGTACAAACTCAAATAATCAAAGGCATACCAAAACCCATATATGGTAGACAGATTTTAGCCTTACAAATGAAAAAGCCTGCACAAAAAAGGTGTGAGTTATTTTATGGTTCAAGTGGAAACAAGTGAAGAACAACATAAGAACAAAATTTAGAGACCCTACAAGTCATTAAGCAATTTCGAGACATCTTTTCAGAGGAAATATCAGGTTTACCCCCTGCGGAGATATAGTTTTTTCCATTGATTTGGTACCAGGTGCAACCCCAGTATCTAGAGCTCCTTACCAAATAAGTGCACTTGAGTTATTAGAGCTGAAAATGTAGTTACAAGAACTACTGGACAAAAGCCATATTAGGCCTAGTGTATCATTGTTGGGGTCTCCTGTGTTAGTTTTCAAGAAGAAGGGTGGCACATTTAGGACTTGCATCAATTATCAATAAATAAACTAGCTAAAAAGTAAAAAAAATACACATTTCCCCATATTGATGATGTGTTCGATCAAGTTAGGGGGGAAACCAAATTCTCAAAAATTTATTTAGGGATTGGGTATCACTAACTGAGTATAAAAGAAGAATATTTTCACAAGACAACCTTTCAAACCAAATATGGTCACTACGAATTCGTGGTGTTACCATTTGGCCTTACTAATGCACCAACAACTTTTATGTGCTTAATGAACAATGTACTTAATAAGTACCTTGATAAATTTGTTCTAGTATTTATAGATGACATTCTAGCGTATTCCAAGAATAAATAAGAACAACAAGAACATCTTAGGTTAGTGCTTCGAACTCTAAGAGAACACCATATATATGCTAAATTTAGAAAGGGTAAGCTCTATAAGGAAAAAATACAGTATTTGAGCCACATTGTTTCAAAAGAGGGACTAGCTATTGATCCTGAAAAGGGTAGGGCCTTTGTAAATTGGCCCATTACTAGTCTACCTTATTACATCCTTACAGAAGAAAGGAGCAAAAATTTAGTGGACAACCAAATGTTAGAAAATGTTTTGAAAAATTGAAACACTTACTTAAGTGGCCCATACCTTGAAAATTACAAATCCAAATAAAGAATTTATTGTGTGCATTGATTCTTATATGGAGGGTTTAGGGAGAGTTTTGATGCAGGAAATTTTAGTAGTAGCTTACGAGTCTAGGAACTTGAAAAATACATGATAGAAATTTTGTTATGTATGATCTAGAACTGGCTATTGTAGTACACGCTCTGAAAATGGGAGACACTATCAATTAGGGAAGAAATTCGCCTTGATAACAAATCACATCAACTTGAAATATTTATTCAAGCAACCATATCTTAACGCTAAACAATCTAGGTGGACAATGTTTCTTAGTGAGTTTGAGTTTGACATTAAACGCATAAAAGGAAAAGAAAACAGGGTAGCAGATGCTTTAAAAATACATGCATATGCTTTAATGGGGGTATCTGTTAGCAATATTAGTATGGATTTTGTATAATAGATTAAAAACTCAATGCCAAGAGATCCTAAAAACTTGAAAATTCAACACAAATTGCAGCAAACAGAAATCCCCAGTTATGCGGAAAATTCAGAAAGATTGCTAATTTATAGGAAAGGATTGTAAATCCCCAATGTGAATGCTTCGAAACAAATGGTACTAGATGAGTACCATAAGAAACCATATGAAGTACACCATGGATATCAAAAGACGATAACAACATTAAGGAATGGTTTCTTTTGGCCAGACATGGGAAAAGAAGTGGTAGAATATTTCTCAAAATGTTTAGAATGTGAGCAAGTGAAGGTAGAACACCCCACTAGACTGTTGTATCCATTTCCTGTCTTTGAATGGAAATGGGAATTTATTTTCTTATATTTCATCACACTATCACCAAGGAGCAGAAGGCAGTATGATTCCATTATGGTGGTGGTAGACACCTTAAGTAAAGCAAAACATTTCATACATATACAGTCTACTTAGGTATAGCATAGATTGCTAATATTTTCTTGAAGAATTTTTTTTTGACTATATGGATTGCCAAATATGCTGGTGTCAGATAGTGATGATAAATTTGCCTCCAAATTTTGGAAATCTCTATTTAGGGACATAGGAACTCAGCTGAATTTCATTACTACATACCACCCTCAAACATATGGTCAAATAGAGAGAAATAATCAGATTTTGGAAGACATGTTATGGATGTATGCCATGGACAGACCTACCAAATGCGAGGGTCTTCTACTTTTGGCATAATTGTCTTACAACAATATCTACCAAAAATGAATAAAAATGACTCCTTTTGAATCTATGTATGGCAGGAAATGCTATACACCACTCAGTTAGAGCTAGCCAAACTAAAATTAGGACCAGATGCTTTCGAGGAAATGGAGCAGGTTGTATGGAAGATTAGAGGGAACATAAAAGCTATAAAAGATAGGTAGAGAATCTATGGACATGGGAAGAGAATGCAAAAACAATTTAATATTTTAGACTATGTTTACTTAAGGGTGAATCCAAGGAAAAGTACCTTATGAACTATAACCTATCCAAAACTGGTGATACAGGAGCATCCAACCCAAGAAAACTCATTGTAATTTAGTAGACATAGGGGTATTGTGTTTTCAAGGAACTTGGTTTCCTAATTGTGAATTAAATGTAATTAATTAATGTTTTAAGTGATTTTAATGAAAGTAGGAATTAATTGAATATTGTGAGGCATTATTGTAAATGTTCTTGAATATAGGAAAACATGAGAGATTTAGGATAGTTGAGAGATTGAAAGAATGAGAATTGATTATAAATCTTAGATTAGGAGTCAGTTCATGAATCTAGGGATTAGAGAGGAGTTTTAGGAACAAGAACGAGATTTAGGAATTTTGTTAAGGAATTCATGGATCTAAACCAGAATTGGTTTTGGAATCCCTGGGTATCAATCGGTTAGATAGGTTAAATGTTTGTGAGAGGCAGGACAGACAATAGAGTGTGGTTTTGAAGGCTACGAACAGGTTTGTAAAACAAAAGCCACTATAAAGAAGAATCGGACCTAAGGGACAAAGATGCTGTAATTATTTGTTTGTATTTATGTATATAGTGATTGAGTAGAACTGTATAAATGTGTTTGAGTGATTGAGTAATAAATTCAATATGAATCAGAGTTATGTATATTAATTACATGCATGCAGATTGAGGCGAATACATAGAGGAGAAGAAAGAACTAGAGTTTCGTAATGGATCTTTGAATCCATTAAAGGATCAAGAAATGATCCGCGATGACATAATTCGATGGAGTTGAGGAGTTCGAATGGATTTTGAACCCACAAGGAGTCGCTCAGCGAAAACGGTCATGAACAAGAACCTTTAAGAAAACTCAAAAGCCATAGAAACTTGGAAAAATGCTGTAAAACCAAGTAAATAAGTGATCAGTGGAATTAAGTGATAACGCTCTGCAACCGTTGGTTCTAGAAAATCAACGATTGAGACTAAGTCCTGATATTAAAGGAATGGCAGATTTAAAAGGGTAAACGGGTCCCGATAGAAGGCTTTAAGAATTCTGATAGGAAGGATATATCAGAAGACTTTAATAGAGTCAGACAAGAGGGTGATTTAACTCTCGTTTGGAGGTTGGGTCGTGTGATTGGTTCCAAAACAATGGAATTAGAAAACGGGGCTTTAACCATTCGTTTTTAGATTTGAAGTGTTTGACCTAGGGAAGAAAAGAAATTGCTGGAATGTTGTGTTTATGCTTGAATATGCATACTATGGGTATGCACAGGGGAAACCCTGTGTTAATTTTTGTACCAGAGCATATTTCTTATTGGAACAATTGATAGTAGAACAAAATAAGGAAATTCTGGAGAAAAAGGACTTAAAACAAAGTTGTGTTTTAAGATGTATCTGCAGGAAAGAAGGGATCATATTTTCATTTCACAGAAGGTAGACACATTGAGATAAAGTGCAACAACACTTGCAGGTGCAAGAAAAGGAGGATAATCCATTCAAAGTACAAGCAAATGGGGGAAAAAGATCATGCAAAGATCTTGGAGGTGAGATGACATGTCTTGTTTTAATTTTATTTGAAGATGGAAAGGGTTGTGGTTTGTATTGATGCACAGGTGATAGCATAAGGAGGTGAGAAGACTACAACAATAGACTAAGAGCAAGAAGTGCTCAAATAGTTCCAGAGGAAAGAAATAGAGAGATGCTAGAATACTGAGCTTAGAGGAGAGAAGCTTAGCGAAGCATATGTAGCAAGGAGGAGACTTGTTACTGTAGAGATATTGTACAAGATCAAAAAGGTAATTCCACAAAGGATGTGAGAAGAAGTTCCAAGGTAATCAAGAAAGCGGGTAAGGAAGAAGTGGTCAGAACGAAGTATTTCATAGTGATTGAAATAGGTTCCATAGATGGAGAACCAATTTCTTTCCAAAAGACTGAGCGAGGAGAGCTTGGTGAGGTAAGTTGCAACAAGGAGGACTTGTTGTTGTACATGCTTAGTGGAGATCATAGTGAATGATTGAGAAGCTCATAGAAGGAAGAAGATGACTACTGATAGTCATAGTAGAGGTTTCGAGGAAGACCACAGCAGAATGGAGGTGAAGGGAGAGGATGCCAAAGCAGATGACATAAGGATAAGTCAACAGGAGCTTGACAAAGAGATTGCATAAATGAAAGAACAACTCGATGTATTGATAGGGATACTTGAGGAAAACCAGAGACAAGGTTAGGTCTTGAGGACAAAGCCACTGGAGTGGCACAAATTATAGAGAAGACTACAAAAGAAGAGAAGTCAACAGGTGAATATGCAGTTATCAGAAGAGTTGACGAATCTTGAATAGGTACTGGGTGGCAAATTGAGGTTTGAAGAACTCAGAGAAGCTAAATTGGAAATGGAAGCATCCATTTATGGACCAGAGCAAGGCGAAGTTATGGGTAAAGATGGAAGACTTGAAGACTGAAACTTCAAGTGAGGGAAAAAGGTCTGAATATTTTAAATCAGATAATTTGTGTGTGTTTATAGGTGAAACATGTAAGGAAAGACAATTTGCTAATATTGTCATAGGAAGGGAAGAAGATAGGCAGAATCTAAATTCTATTTTAAAAGAGGGAGTAGGAAAGGATATCAAGCAATCAAGAAAAGGACTTGATGAGATTGATGAGAAGACCATCAAAATATTTCTATGTCATATAAAAGGCTTGGAACAACAAGAGAAATCGGTGATTGAATCATCAAATGAGGTCATGGTCTCTTGTGGTTTTACAACTGACAGGTTGTGCATGAATGCAAGTATTGCAGAAGAGAAACCATTTTATGGAAATGACTTAAATGAAGTTGAAAATTACCAGGTAAAGTATGATGATGACTATCTTTCAAATAATGATCAGGTTGAGTTATTACAACAAAAGGAGTTCATAAATTCCATGCTTAATCGATGAAATATTTTCAGTAGGGATGAGACATTTGTGCATTGTGATAAGAAATTTACTATTGAAGAAAATAACGAGGAATTGATTTTCTTAAATGATCAAAGGGAGAGTGATGAACATACATCTAAAATTGTCAAAGAGATAGAGGATTAGAATTTTATTCTAAATTAGAATGAATAATTAGTGTCGATATGTTATGCTTCTAACAAAGGGGAAGATAGTGAGGATTGTATAGAACTTATGGGATAAATTCCAAGGGAGATGGAAAATTTATGGTAAGAGTTAAGTCTTTTTCATAAAAGGCTAGAAGACCAAAAGGCAAGTGTTTAGGTTGTAAAGTCAGAATTGTACAAGAAGGAAGGAGTTCACTATGGTGGACAAAGGTAGAAAGACAACATAGAAGAAAATGGTGTGGAGGAGAGACTAGTTGATAGTCTCATAAATGCTGTTGAGAATTCAAATTAACATATTGATGTGCCGATAGAGGAGGAGAAAATAGAGAAGCAAACTAAATTGTTTCCAAAGGGAGATAAGGCACGGGAGCCTTATGATTTTTATTTTAACAAGTGTTTTATGAATGCAGGTTTAGTTGCAGATGCTGGAGGAATTTTGGTACAGACGGACAACCAAATAATAAATAAAGAGGTTGAGGATGAAAGGGAGGCAATCAGAATAAGTGCAGAGGAAGTAAGGAACCAACAAATACATGGTGGAAGTAACCAACAACAGTTTGAAGAATTGATGGGCAACAACAACAACTTCAAGCAGAAGGAAATAAATAACAGCAAATGGAAAAGTATGAACGAGTCCAAAGATGTGCTGAACATACAAATTGATGAAATGGGGAAACTAATGATGAAACAGACCATAGGGAGGAGAATGATAGCAGCAGGAAGGATGATCAATGATAATATGAACTTGATTGACAAAGAGAGGAAGATAGAGCAAAAAACAACAGACATACAACAGTAGCAAAGGAGCAAAGCGTTTGGGTAGCTACAAACTAAAGTTTGGGATCTTGGAGGTTTTCCAACAACTTATGAAGATACATGATCAGGAGATCAGGGAAATTTTCTACTTCGGGAGACTGATGCAGGAGCATCTAGCCCAAGAAAACTCATTGTAATTTAGTAGACATGGGGTATTGTGTTTTCAAGGAACTTGGTTTCCTAAGTGTGATTTATATTAAATTAATTAATGTTTTGAGTGATTTTATCGAGAGTAGGAATTAATTGAATATTAAGAGGCTTTATTGTAAATGTTCTGGAATATAGGAGAACATGAGAGATTGAAGGATTGAGAACTGATTGTAAATCTTAGATTAGGAGTCAGTTCATGAATCTAGGGATTAGAGAGGAGTTTTAGGAACAAGAAGGATATTTAGGAATTTTGTTAAGGAATTCATGGATCTAAACCATAATTGGTTTTGGAATCCCTCGGTATAAATGTAAGCCAAAATGGTAGAGACAGAGGTTAGATAGGTTAAATGTTTGAGAGAGGCTAGATAGATAGTAGATTGTGGTTTTGAAGGCTATGGGCAGATTTGTAAAAGAAGCCACTGTAAAGAAGAATTGTGCCTGAGTGACAAAGATGTTGTGATTATTTGTTTGTATTTATGTATACAATGATTGACTAGAACTATATAAATGTGTTCGAGTGATTGAGTAATAAATTCAATTTGAATTGGAGTTCTATATATTAATTATATGCAGGAAGATTGAGTTGAATACACAAAGGAGAGGAATGAACCAAAGGTTCGTAATGGATCTTTGAATCCATTAAAGGATCAATAAATGGTTTGTGATGACATAAATCAATGGAGTTAAGGAGATTGAATGGATTTTGAACCCACAAGGAGTCGCACAGTGAAAATGGTCAAGAACATGAACCTTTAGGAAAACCCGGAAACCACAGAAACTTGGAAAAATGGTGTAATACCAAGTAAATAAGTGAGTGGAGGAATTAAGTGATAATGCTCAGCAAATATTGGTTCCAGAAAATCAATGGTTGAGATTAAGTCGCATCAGTGGAGAAATAGTGGAATTATTAGAAACGAGCCTTTGAGGATTGTGATGGGTAAGTGCCAATTGATCGTGGACCATTGGATCGTGGCTAGACCAAGGTCACAATTTAAAACACAATCAGAAATTGGAGGTGCCAAGGGCCAATGGTGGTGTTTAGTGGTGTTGCGATATCGCCGACAATGATATATCGGTGATTGGAGGTATCAGGTGATTGGATCGCAATGTTTTATAAACGTAGATTTAAACATGTGATATGCAATTGGGTGAAGGGTGATAGGAGCAGACATGATAGTGAAATGAAGCATGGTGAATGACGTTTCAACTCCGGATGGTTGTATGGTCGCATATAGGCAAAGGCAAGGAACATGTGTTAATGTAACTGTGGAGGATGCGATTGCCGATAGCGATAAAGATAAACTTCGGGAATCGCGTAGAGGCTGCCTAAAGGCAGAAACAATATGTTTTCCGAGTATTTCCCTTTGTAAAGGTTTTCTAAGGAGTTAAATGTCATCATAAGGGTTTTATGTGTTAAGTCGTATAGAGCCAAGGATAAAAAAGTGGGATTGTATATATATGTGGCATAGGCATTAACAAAGCTATACGAGGGGTTTTAAGTCTCGATATGTCTTGATATTAAAGGAATGGAAGGTTTAGAAGGGTAAACGGGTCTCGATAGAAGGCTTTAATAATTCTGATAGGAAGGATATATTAGAAGACTTTAATAGAGTCTTATATGAAGATAAGAGGGTGATTTAACTCCTGTTTGGAGGTTAGGTGGGGTGATTGGTTCCAAAACATTGGAACTAGAAAACGAGGCTTTAACCATTTGTCCTTAGATTTGAAGTCCTTGACCTTGGGAAGCAAATAAATTCCTGGGAAGTGGTGTTTATGCTTGAATATGCATACTGTGGGTATGCACAGGGGAAACGCTGCGTCAACTGGAACCACGATTTTGTGGACCTTTTGAGATTTTCGATGAATTGGGCCAGTAGCTTATCAACTAGCATTTCCTAGCCATACTAAAGTGCATAATGTTTTTCATGTATCTTTGATAAATAAATTTGTACATGATATTTCTCATATAATCGATTGGAATTTGATATAGGTGGAACTAGAAAGTGACTTCCTCGTAGAGACACTCTCTATACTAGATCACAAATAGATCTTGCTCTAGAATCGAGCCATTGTATGAGTTAAAGTGCAGTTGAAACAAATTTTCCCTGAAGAGGCCACATGGTAGTCGCAAGATGAAATATAAGAGGCCTGCCTAGCATTATTTTAGAGCAAATAAACTAAGAGATAAACATCGACGACAATGTAAATAAAAAGGTGGCAAATATGTAATACCCTTCTATTTCTGTAATAATGTTTTTTATTCTATATTTAGATTGAGTTATGTTGGACTTGATGGTGGAAAAACCAAGATTAATTGAAATGAATTTAAGAAGTAAAGTTATTACGATGTAATAAGTAAGTTTTATTAATAAATAAAAAGGTTAGAATTACTTGGGGATGAGAGAAGGGAGTTAAGAGATTCTTGCCAAAAATATTAGAAAAAATATGACTGATGGATGAAATCGAGATAAATCTTTTGTAATAAGGACTCCTAAAGATCCCTTAGAGGCTATAGATAAGATTTAACAAGATAAGAGATAAATATTTATTAAATCACTTAGCTATAGAAATAAGCCAATTATAGAGGAATAAAGGGTTGTGGGAGAGAAAAGTAGGATTTCAATAAAAAGGAAAAGGAAGAATGCCTAGGTAAGTGGGTTGGCAGACACATAAATGTGCAACACCACTAAGAAAAAAATGAGTTATAGAAGAAAATATATAAAATACATAATCAAGGGGCTCAAATGGGTTGTTGATTCCGTAACAATTACATCTCATATCTGCAGGAGCTAGAGGATTCATTTCAAGGTTGGGAAGAAGAGTGCAATTTCCCAGGTGTTCTCCTGGCAGTGATTACGGTTAGATTTTATGTCTTGATATTTTTGTTAGAGTAATTAGATATATGAAAATGATATTGGAAGAACACTGTCGTAATTAATTTTCTTATATTATAAAATAGATATTTCTTCTGAGATGAATAGGTATAGTAGTTCGAAGATTCTGGGAAAAAAGAAGGAAAATGAGATGAAGCTTAGATCTATGCTTGCAATTGTACTCATGTGTCTGATATGGTATCAAAATATTTACAGATTCGTTATCTTTGAAGAGATAAGTTATTATTTCTAGAAAAATGTGTGTGTTTCTTATATATAAAATAAATAATAGATAGATGTATTATGAAATGAAAAAAGTAGTAGATGCCAATTTTGGTGGAAAGAAATTAGGGTTGAATAGGAGCTTAGGGTCACATCCAGATGAGGAAAGTTATGTAGGCATAGAAGCTGGGCATATCCAAATCATTCCATGCTCCTCCAACATTTCAGGTTATGACCCATCGTAATCAAGAAACTAATGCAAAGTGCACAGATAGAGATTGAGCTAAAGGTTGAGGGAAGAAATATTTTTAGTAGATCTGGATGGAGCTATAGTAAAGTAGGCATAGGAACTGGTTTGTATTTTCCCGAATGTCACTTTTTCTAGACATAGAAAATTTTCATTTTCCTAATCTGGTACAAAGCATATGAACCAAACTGTAGTTGTACAACAACAGAAAAAAATAAGAATCATAGTATGTGGACATGCTAGGTTGTTCTATAGTCAATTCAAAGAATTCTTTATAATAACAATTTTACGAAGATAATTAGCTAGGAATAGCTCAATACTACCCTTTTGTAATAAGATGATATTAAACTTTTGAAAAAGAAAACAAATAAAGAGATTATATGTGAAAACCCAAGTAGGTTATTAAGCATTCCACTTTCTTCACCTCGATGAAACTAAATTGTAGAGAAAAAACTACACTGCTCAAACATATTGGAAATATAAATAGCGGAAAAAAGTAAAATATCGGTTCAATAGTATTATGTAAAAAAATATTTTTTGTTATATCCAAGTGTTTTCCTAGACTATAAATTATATCATATTGAAAAAAAGACAAGCACACCCTGAGATGGACCATAACATCAAATTATTTTCTGCACTGGGACTATATCGAGCCTAGTAATTAAGAAAATAATTTTTCCAAACAACAACAGCTCTAAGAAGTCATTTCCCTATGCATAGGTTGTATTGTAGAGTACATTAAACCTTTGGTACTGCGCCCCATGGTAATTAGGGTACCTAGAATGATAAATACATAAGAACGAAAAAAAGTATGAGGGCTAAACAATAGCTAGTAACTATAGACATGGAAAATGGATTCCACTAGATTAGTGATTTAAGGCTTAATTTATTTAGAGGAAATGTAAGGTGATTATTTTGCAGCAACGCTGACAGTTGATGAACTATAATAAGGTCACCAGACTAGACATATGTACAGGTACTTGATTTTGACTGACATGAAATAAATCACATCCGAGATTAAGTGATGACCGTTGTTTCTAATTTCTTGAAGGATGAATTACTCTAGAGGATACCCTCATACCTATAGGCCATGGGAAACATGATCGTGTGTAACATACTACTAGAAGGCTCGACTATCGAGACAATAGAAAGAAAATAAAAAAAGTATGTTCCATACTTATTAGTAGTCAAGGTTGGCGCATGCCAATCTATATATCAACAAGAGAAAAAATTTCCTTAGATAAACGTGGAGACATTCTGAGTAACAACATTAAGGAAGGATAAAACCCAGAGGGCCAATTTGCATTAGGGTGTGTTGATTGTATTGGATCCGTGAACATTTCAGGGGATCACCCCAGTATGAAGTCCCAACTAGACCTCACACCATTTGGTGTGGGAGTCCCATCCAGTATGATGGCTCGATTTCCATTGTGTTAAGGTTTTGCCTCAACTCTTGCTTGTGAGCATGGGAGAGTTATCTACTTTGTCTTCGAGAAGTGAGGTTTGCATTCTTAGTGATTGCAAGTGTACTAGTGTCAATGGTTATCTCACTATAAAGGGAGAGGGTGAGAGTGAGTCACAAGTTGGTTGGGATGAAGTCCCAACTCGGCTAGGAGCACAAAACCCAACAAGACGTGCACAGCTTCCAGAGGAGAATTTCGCACAGATGCGGTAGTCACAACACAAAAGGTAAGATAACACGTACAACACTCAGTGGATGAGTCTGCATGAGTGCAACAATTGTTACATCAAGTTTTATGTGAAAGGTTTGCTTGATGTCTGGGAGGGTAGCCGCCACAGGCAAGACAATGTTACCAGCATATACAACACATTTCCATTAACAGATTATGTATTACAACATGTGAAATAGTTGAAGTGTTCAACATAGGTTAATGAAACATGAATTACAAGTGTTCAACATTAGTCATACAATAATTACAATACATGTGTGAAAACGTGGTAGCTTGTTAGCAGGCTTTTGAATTAAGCGAATGTTCCAAGACACGTCGTTACACCATAATTACTAACCTTGAGCATGGGGCATTTGAGCCACTACTTACTCCTCAAAGGAAAGACTATAAACTCTCTTGGCTATGTGGGAGCAGCTAAGGTGAAAAAGTATTTTGCCTGTACAAATGAGGGGGTATTTATAGCCAAGGTTGGAACTGACCCTTGTGGTTGTTTGACTACCCTCATGACCCATGACTTTTCAACTTTACATGACTCTTTGTATAGTGAGTGGATCTCTTGGACTTCCACGTTACATTACATTGATTTGACAACATGACCCATAGTGGAGATGTGGACAATATGACTCATGACATCATTCGACATGAAAATGTTGGTACATTTTTGTTGTTGTTGGAGTGCATGTCGAGCTGTAGTGTTGTTGGGTGATGGATGTCTTCATGGTGTATCATAGCTTGAACTTGGCATGACAAAGTGCGGAGAGTCTTCGACGGGCATTGGTTCACTTAATGTTGCTTTCGCACATTTCTCTTTGCTTGTATATTGCTGGCTTGACAGGCTCATCTGTCCGCGAAAGGTGCATGTTCGTTCGTTCATCCATCTGTGAGCACATATTCCATGTTTTCTCGTCCATCCATCCATGAACATATCTTTCCATCGCCATATGTTCACAAGCACATCTGTTTGCATGCATTGTTCATTCATTTGTTAATGAACCTGTCCTTCTACATGTGCTTCCTTCGTTCATCCCTTTCATCGTCACACCATGTTGTTGGTGTACCAGTACCTGTAGGCACTCATGGTGAGATGACATCAAATCCAAAATCCACCTAGTCTACCATGACACATGATCATTTCAGATGTAGGTGACCAGAAGAGTCAGCAAGGTTGCAAGGCTAGATGATGGCTCTAGGCAATGCTGATGAAGACTGCGTAAGAGTAACTATGTGATGAAGATGGGAAATCCAAGTCAACAGTGACTGTCTGCGAGCTCTTGCTCAGTTGGAAGGAAAAATTCCACAAATGTTTAGAGGGACAATCTTTTTTGCGCGAAAGCAAGGTAGATAGAATTTGTGCATTTTCCGAAACAAGAAAGAAGTACGGTCTAAAAGGAAAAATTTGTGCAATTTTCTAGAGGAACAGGCCGGGGTGCATGGAGGATCAGTAGACAGGAATTCTGGAGGTTTCGGAGGAACTGGCTAAGAGCCTAGCAGCCAAAACTGTGCGATTCCTAGAGGGAATTGGCAGTTGGCTACTGGGTCAGTCACAGCAAAAACCGTACAATTCCTAAGGGGAATAAACAATCAGCTACAAGGAGCTTGGGAGAAGAAACTATACAATTCCTGGAGGGAACTAGCAGTCTCCTGCTAGGAGCTGTTGGCGAGGAAAACTTCCGGGAGGCCGACTTACTAATAATCTTTGAGAAAGTTCTAAGATGAGTAGTATGTTCAGTGGTAAAATGCCTGCTCATGAAAACTACATATTTCCCGGATGATCATCAGGTCAATTGTCGGGAGGACTAACTGGGAAAACTGTGCAATTTTCTGAGGGAGATAGGGATGGGCACTTGGTGTCTCTCTGACCTATCTATGCAATTTCCTCAATCAGCAAAGCAAGCAAGGTCAGCAGCCTCTACGCAATTTTTCAGCAGATTTAGTCCTAGGGTGGCTACCGGGTCTCACTCTCTAGGTCGCTAGGATGAAAGTTGATTGGATCGCTTGTGATCAACGTATCTTTGAAATACTTCGTTGGTGCCTCTTTGTTATTCTGGGTGACAATCAATCTAGTCAATGGCAGGGTGATGGTCTGGCTGTCAGAGGGGAGTCTCATCATCAAAACTTCAACAAAATGACTAAGTGTGTGAACAATTGAAAGATGCATAGGTGATCATGCAAACACACACTCACATGACTTGACGACGAGATGACCTAAACCATCGAGACACACATGTTAAACATGAATGATTGACGGTGCAAGCAACAAGAATGAAACTTGTGATTAATCATTGATTGATCGTGACAATGCTTACTCAATAGTGAATATGACTCCATGTGTGAGTGTGGCAGATGCTTTTGTAGCGAGCATAACAAGTACACACGAAGCGAAGACTATGAGCATAACCAGAACATGGTTGCAAGCATGACTTAGATACCAACATGCAAAAACTTGGATAAAATAAACAAGCAAGGTGGATGCAAAGGCTTCCACGGGCTCACGGAGTGAACTTAAGGGTGTGAAGAAATCAAGGGATCCTCTGAAATTGGGTGCAGGTGAAAATTTGGAGGGTGGTTGTAATTGTTACAACACTTAGTGACACACTGGTATAACTACAACTTCTCTGTTTTGGTTCATTGCTAGCTTCGAGCCTTGTTCTTTTGCAGAGTATTCAAGCATTATGTGGGTCATTTCGACTTCCCCACGTAACCCATAGACATACATGGTTCACCCTTTGCCAACTCAGTCAAACATAGTCAAGAATTCAACCTAGATCTCAGTGTTTCAAATATGGGAATGGTAGTTTTGCTCGCGAGTTAAAGATTTTCAGAGTATAACTTTTCATCCCTGGTGTTGCTCCACTACTAGCAGGCCTGGACAGTACCCCGGTGGAGTCACGTAGGAATACACACATTGCTCCAATTGCAGCAAGCCTTGTCAATTCCCTGGTGGAGTTGCATGGTTCACCTCTCAGTGCAGGAAGCGTTTCTCTTCTTTCAGCTTTGTATGTTTCAAGAGGATAGTGTATAGGCACTTATTTATGTTTTTGGTGGAAGAGGGATCCCCACTTATTAAGAGAAAAAAAGGTTGTTCCTTCAGAGAAGCATGTAAGACCTCCGACTTAGGTTTCCTCATTTGGATTTTCCACTTCTCTATTTCTACTAGTTGGATAAGCTTGAACACATAGAGCAGAAGGCTGAGTATAGGCTTGGGGCTTCCCAGTGGGGACACAGGTTCATGGTCGGAACAAAAATTCCCTTGCAGATGGTTTGTATTTCGCATCAAGACTTCACTGGATGAAGGTTCTAACCAAGCATAAAGAAGATGGACACAAGACTGGCCAAGTGCTACAATGTCACAAGTCTCTTCAAATTCCAGTCACATACTCTATTCAAAATCTAGGACGTAATAGTTGATAGCACTTATTACTGAAAGCAAAAATAGTAATATACCAAGGAGAAAAAACCAACGTAAAAAAAATAGTAAGAAAAACAAACAAAGTAGAAACAAATATAATAAGCAAAGAAAACAAGATGACAACAACAAACAACAAGAAAACTATGTACAAGGCATGGGAGTGACCCAACGTATTGGAAGTAATGCTTGAGATCTTGGCCACTGACAGGAAGGTTGACAATCCTCCCATCAAGTGATTTCAAATGATACGTGTGTGGGCCAACCTTCTCATGGATTGTGTACGGACCAATCCATGGGGATTGGAACTTGATATGTTTCCCTTTGTTTTGATGGGGCTTATCCCATTTCAAAATTAAGTCACCAACATCAAAGTTAGATTTCCCTACAGACTTATTATCGAACAATCTCCTCGTACAGTTCTAGTGGAGTGTGAATTTTTCTTTTTCTTTCATCGTTTCTTGCTAAAGCTTGTGGAGAGCATCAATCCTACGCTAAACTAGTTGGTGAGGCTTGCCTTGGGATTGTTGGGAAATATGAAGTGTAGGCAAGTAGATATTTGGCGAAAGGATGGCTTCTTTACCATAAGAGAGGGCTTAGGTGTTACACAATTAGCCCATAATGCGTTCATCAGGGCGGTATGCCAGTTTTGCTACTCAGACAAAATGGTTTTCTTGATTATATGGATGAGGTTTTTATTCATGGAATCTGTTGGATTGTTTCCTTGTGGGTAATAGTTGGATGAATGATTTAACATAATACCATTATGTAATACAAATTCATATATTTTCAAAGTTGAAAAATAAGTTGCATTATTAAAGACATGTGATATCAGAACGCTGAAGCGTGAGATGATGTTGTGCTGGAGGAAGCTAATGACCCCCTGGTCGTTCACTTGTTTGAGCAAAACTACATCTATCCACTGTGTGAAGTAGTTAGTTTTTGTTAGGATGTAGAAGTGTTGTTTTGAAGAATGAGGGAAAATTTCCACAATGATGTCCATGCCCCACAGTTGGAATGGTTCGTCACTCCAACGGAATGCAGTGGGGCAACTAATCTTTGTATTCTGTGCAAAAGCACGTGCATCGTTGAATAATGTGGGCTAATAGAAGCTAGCTCGCATCACTTTATGTGCAATGGTTTTTCCCATAAAGTGACCCCCAACGGGTCCATCATGCAGATCTTGAAGTACCTTCTCTGATTCATTTTCCTCCTAGCACTTGACCAAAACTCCATTACTGTGATTTTTGTAAAGCACTCCATGCACTGATTGATATGCTAAGGATCTCAGGCACAATGGCCACTTCTTTCTGATTGAAAAGTGAGAGGGTATGGTGTTGTACTCGAGGTACTCTACGTACTAAGAGGTTTCATCTTCAATGGGTGTTTCTTGCCTTATATCATACATCTCAATCTTATACTCCCAACTGGTGAGCTCTTCTTCACTCTATGGAGTGTGTACCACTTCAAATCGAAGTCTACATAGCTCATGTCCTTTGATTGTGTGCACTGGCTTGATTTTAAGATCATACTCTTGCAAGCCTATCATCCAGTTTGCATGTTGTTCACCAAGTTCTTGTTGTACCAGAAATTTTTGGACTACTGGGTGGGGGATAAAGACTATGGAGTGGTTCTTCAGCAAGTAGGGCCTGAAGAGTTTCACTGCCTTGTAAACTGCATAAGATTTCTTATCAATGGTAGGGTTGTTGAGCTCTAGACCTTGCATGCTTTCACCGATGAAGGAGATGGGACGTTCATCATTAGCTTCATGCTTTTGAGTGAGTACTGCAGATAGTGAATTATCAGAAGCAAAGGTGTATAGCAAGAAATATTTCTTGAAATTTGGGTTGTAGAGCACAGTCACTTCTGCAATGTCCTACTTGATCCGGGTGAATGAATACTTTTCCTTCTTACCCCAGCTATAGACTAAATCTTTCTCGATCATGTCCTGCATGGGTTTTACTATCCATGCATAATCTGAGATGAACTTCTAGAGGAAGTTTATCTTTCCAAAGAAGGATTGCATGGCTTTATTGTTGACTGGGTAAGGGATATGTGTAATGGTTTGGATCCAGTCTGGATCCATCATGATCCCACTTTTGGGAAAAATGTGCCCAAGGAGGTTCCCCTCTAACACTGTGAATATTCTATTTTTGGGATTCAAGGAAATCTCGTATCTCCAATATCGCCAAAATATTTTCTTTAGATGGTGTATGTTGTCTTCCTGTCTTCTTCAGAACACAATCACATCATCGAGGTATACCACCACACTCTATCCAATGAGAAAGGATATGTCCATGTGAATTGAAATTTTGTTCCTACATTTACAAGCCCAAATGGCATTCGTCTATAAGCAAACGTACCCCAGTTAGTACGGAAAGTAGTTTTGAGTCTGTCAGATTCTGTTACCAGAACCTGATTATATTCTGAGAAACCGTAAAGAAGAGAGAACATTTATGCTGCAGATACTCTTTGCAAAATGTTCTCCATTTATGGCACAGGGTAGTTTTCTTTGTCCTAGGAACAGTTTACATTTCGAAAATCGACACACAAGTTAATTTCACCAGAATTATTACGTAAATGAACAAGGTTCAATACCCATGTGGAATGGTGAACTTTGCATATGATCTGTCCATCTAACAACTTAGTAAGCTATTTTTGTATAAGGGGTTCAAGTGACAGATGTAATTTCCTCAACTTTTGTTGATATGGCTTGACCCCTTCTTTGATTGGGATGATATGTTGGATGATCCATGTTTCATAAGTTTTTAGATCATCATATGTTCACACGAACACATTTCGGTACTGTTTGAACAAGCGGACAAAGTCCTGATGCTCTTGCTATTTACAACACGTACAAAGATTGTAAAACTTTGAATCTTGTTCCATTCCCATGTTTATTAGTTTATGCCTCATAGTGGAACTGTGAGTCTTGTTGTTCCTTGGTCCGTAAAAACATTCTCGCAAGTCATAAAGCTTTTCCACTGTTTCCACACCTTTTGTGATAAGGTGGTCTTTCTTGTTACTAGCTTCCACTTGTAGAGAGTGCTCATGCTCGTCATCATCTATCACTGCATCTTTGAAGATGTCAACATTGGCCGCAAAATGTAGTATCTCTTGATCAACATTAAAGATATGTAAGTTAGTTATGTTGTCCGGGATAGATGGTTTGTACAAAATTTCAATAGTAAATCTATCCCTAATCAGTGGCATTCTCAAGGTTGCATTTGCGAGTGCATTTCCAGCTGCATTACATGTACGTGGTATAGAAATGATAATAAATGCTTGGAAGTCTGAGATTAGTCTCTATACCTCTTGTTGGTAAATTTTGAGATGCAGTGATAAACAACGAATGGTGTTATGAACCTTCCATACCACTATCTCTGAATCACCTACCACTTTGAGCATGACCATGTTGAGGCTAATGGCTTTCTATAAGCCCAACACAACTGCTTCATACTCTGTTATGTTGTTCAGCCACTTGAATTCCAAGCGACTTGAAACCATATGGTTCATGTTGTAAGGGTCGATTAAAACACACCTGGCTCCTGAGCCATCCTATGTATTTGATTTGTCAAAGTACATGGTCCACAACTCATTTGTACACAGACCACATGATTTGCTAGTACTAGTGCTACTAATATTATTTCTACTAATGCTATTATTGTTACAATGTGTTATATAAGTTTCATTACCTTTATTTGGGAAAGGAAGGAGTCCTAACTGCACATCTTGTGGGGTTGGAGCTAGCTGTGCAGTATAACACACCAATGTTGTCTCAAGGAGGCAGTTGCCAAACATGAGTTCTATGAAGGCCAATGGTTCATTCTCACCATTGAGGGGAGTGACATTATGTTTCATGTACCTCTAGGAGAGTACCCGGATTTGGTTTCACTTGCCCTTGTGCAGAAGCCATGTGTGAGACTAGTCTGTAGAAAAATATTTGTCTAGCTTGTAGAGTAGGAGACCATATGCTTCCGAGATGTCCACAACCACTATGTTGATGCATTGGTGGACTCAACCATCATGAGATAGTTGGATGGTCACGTCTCGTAGCTCACCAATGGTCGGTACTGATGTTTAATCAAGTTGGATGATTCGTATATATGTTTCGCTCCATTGTGCATTGATCCTTTTAGTAATGGAAAGTGACATGACATTGGATGCCACACAGGAATCAATCAAGCAATTGTGGACATTGTAGTTTAAAATTTCGAAAAATAGTAGGAATGGAGGGCAACCTGAGTTTTGTTCTTCCATTAGGAGTGTATTGAGCATAATGGAAAGTGATCCGGGAGATGCACTTGCTCCCTTGATAGTAGACGATGTGCTCTCTATTGCTCTATATCCCAATGGACGTAATATGATATCTCGTTAACTCTGGATCTTAGCCAACTAAAGCAAACTGATTTTTCTTGAGTTTTCTTCATGTCACCAACAATGTTGTAGTCCAAAGGTGGTAGACTCACCGAGGTGTCTAGGGTAGAACAAGTGTTCATGTTGTCGGCGGATGTTTTGCAGCTTGATGCTCATGGATGTGCCTTTGTCTGTTGTTGTCTTCCCAGACTTTATTTTTGTTTTTTTCTTTGAGGTGGTTGGTGGATCGGCCTTCCTCATTAGTAGCCTGATCTTCTCTTGCATTTCCCCAAGTGTAGGGGGAGCCCATTGACTCCTAATATTGTAATGGTCAATTTGCTTTTGGGGATTCTTCTTAGTATTCATCTTAGACATTGTTCACAAGCATTGATATGCATTCACCACATGCCTAGAGCTTGATGGCTCATCAAGTCTAACCTCTTTGTCATCATCATTGTCTTCCAACTGCTCCTACATATTGCTTCCCGAATTGAGTATATGACTGCAAAAAGTGCTTGTGACTCTCTTCTAGTCCGAACAAGAGTTCTCGGGATGATGTTATTCATGCAAAGAACAAAACATAGGATCTACATACTATTCGAGCTAGAACACATGCTTCTGTGCAATATTGGAAGTGAACCGGTTGTTGTTTTATGACCTTCTTGCTTGTCTTTGGCTGGGTGGATGAATGCTTGCAAATGTGTCCATTTTTCGTTGTTTGAATTCAGAAACTTCAGTGGTCAATCTCTTCACAAGGTGAGTGAGGGTCTCAATATCAGTTGCTTCCTTTTCTCTACCATTTCTTGCCATATTTAAAATGACATTAACTCAAAAAGACTACAGAAAAACACACATAAAAACCAGACACAAAATATTGGCGGAAAAAGCTTCAACCTCAGGTATTTTCTCTCACATTTTCATTCATTAAAATAATTGAATATAGTGTTACAAATAAATAGATGAGAGACAATGTTCTCAAGATAGTGCGTGCTATCTTAGAGACTTTTGGTTGAGATAATTTCTCCTTTAGTTGAGATAATTTCTCACCAGACACACACCACTATAGGAGTTACCTAAACTAACTCTTATCTTAGAGGAACAACCCAAGAGTTAGGCAAAAATTCCTATCTTGGAATATTTAATTTATTTATTTATTTTTCGATTTATTATTGTTTTATGAGAGAGGCTAACATTCCCCCCTTCAATGATAAATCCAAAATAAGAACGATGAACCATCTTCCAAGTTCTCATGTTGATCCTAAAAAATATTGCCTGAAAAAACCGCCAAATCTAGATGCTGAAGAGACTTAGTTAGCTGCATGACTAATTCATCTCTGAATGATGCTTGACAACTCCATCATGTGCCAAGTCACAAAAGGATTCAACTATCCCTTGCCTGAAAACAACAACTAGTGTCCACTGACACAATTCAATGAACGCCCACTTGCGTATTTGCTGATGATGATCGCCCATTGGCTAAAGATGTCGAAAAACAACTCAATGTTGCTTTTGCTACGACGAAGGTTGCTCACTACTGTTTTTGTTGTCGATTGCCCACGGGCAAATTTAATGATGGTCACTGCTGATGAAAAATGCCCACTGGCTGATGAAAATGCCCACTGGCTGCTTCATTGATGTTTTCGAGACTTTCAGTCTGACAACCACTTGTCAATTTCATTGACATTTCCCCCCCTTTGTCAGCTGAAAGGATAGACAATATTCTCCAAAATATATCTCAACTCCCCCCTTCAGGTGTAGGAGATTTTCATTGTTGTACTCCCTTGTTCAATTGCATGAGAGTACCATCATCGGTTCACTGTTGGCTGCACTATGTGTGATTGTAATCGGTTGTAGAACTGAGACAATATTTTGACTGTGCATGACCATTCCCAAGGATTGATCCATTCGTAATGTATCTTCAATATGGCTGATTTTTGTTGGTTGTGAAATTTTTATGAGGAATGATTGGGCTTGCCACAATGGCGAAAATGATGGAGATCAAAACACTAATCTTCCATATGACCGGCTCTTTGACAATGAGAAAATCTCGGTTGGACATCAACTTTAGGTTGCGTGGAATTCTGTTTGGCTGCAACTTTCTCAGAATCTGCTCAGGTGAGTTGTGCAAGAAAGCCTGCACTAACGAACTTAATTTCCTTGGAATAATTTGGGATATGTAAGTTGGTGTCATAAGTGACATATCCTAAGCCTTGTCAATTCTTGTTATTTTGAATTTCTTCCCAGGGCTTAATAATGGGTTTGGAAGAAATTTGAATTTGATCATGAACAACTTCGAAACTTGAAGTTGTTTGGAGGAGTGATTTGGAATCAACATCTTTATCTTCGTCTGTATGGTTGAATGATTTGGAAGAGGCACTCTTTTGTTGTTGCTCATCTCTTTGTAGTTGTGACTCTAGTTGAAGAAACTCAATGGTTTCATGTGTTTGTTGTAGATGCCATGAAAGAGTAGCAAGAGTTTCTTTGCTGATGTCCACCATGCCTTCATCACTAGAGATGATCAAAATGTGAAGAATGTGTAACAACTGAATATGTTGCACCATCTGAACTTGCTCACTTGAATCAGGCTCTCTTGTCATAGATGTCGTGCTTTGAACTGTTTCACTTGATTTTGTTACTTGAATGATAGGCTCGCTTGCTATGGGACTTGACTGGCACACTCACTTGATTTGTTTCTTATTGTACTTGCTGAGAACACTTGCTAGAGTTGTAGAAATTTCTTGCTTAAATTCTGGAATTCACGCTCACTTGATGACGATTGTGTTTGCATGAATGCTCACTTGCCTTACTTGATGACTTCACACTCACTTGAAGGAATAGCTACGCTCACTTCATGTTGATCTCAACTTGCTTCATTGGTGTTAGAGTTGAACTTGTTTGGTTGCTTTGATGGTTGTTGCAATGAACTTCACTCTAGCTCGCTTGAAGGTTTGAATTTTGTACTATTTTGACACAAATTGCTTGAATGAATACTCACGCTTGCTTGTAGGGATGTGAACTTGTTGTGTGTTTCATTTAGAGTTAAAACGCGTGAACTCACTTGATTGTGCTTTAAAGGAAGAGTGTCGAACATTGTCGAAAATGCACCCAAAAAAGCTTACAATGATTTTAATGACTCACTACAATGAATTAAATTTGACTCAGTTCAAGAATTAGGTGTCAGTTTCAACCGAGAATAATTCGAGTTTGATTACAAGTTCAATAATGTTGATGTAGACTATGCTTTGAAACGTTGAAGTTTACAGATTCATTAACTTGATTGTAGTGATGTAGATTTTGCTTTGAAATGTTGGAGTTTGCAGATTCATGAACTTGATTGTATTGAGTGAATTTGTTTTTTGAGGTGGAATGCCGATGTTGAAAACTTTGATTATTTATTGTAGTGACGCAAATGCATGTGTTGAGCTTAATTATCCTTCCTTGAAGCTATTTTGTTACAAGTGTTGTGCTTGCTTGCATTGAACTTTGTGTGTTAAATGAGATCATTTATGTGTCAAAACTAGACACAAATAAAAAAGCAACAACATGAAGCATGCACCATCATCAACACACCCTTCATGTACCTAAGATCCCCTTATTCAATTTCAGGCGGATCTAGGACACAAACAGCACAAAAAAAAATGTCTTTATTAAATAGTGAATTACATCAACCTTCACCTTCACACAACCCCTTGTCTTCAAAAATAAATGTATACTCTGCTAAAAAGCTTTCTTCAAAAATACAATGATGAGCTTCATTTTTTAAAAATCTTCACTTGTCACTCCAAAACAAAATATGCACCTTATCCACTCATCTTCTTTCTTATGTCACTCTTTATATCTCCCAAAATCACTCAAAAACAAATCTACACTTTAAATGGCATACCTCATTACAAAAATGAAAAAAATATTGTCCACTCCTTATCCCTCCAAAACACACATTAACTAACTTATGCCCACTTAAAACTCAAACATAATAAAATCTATGCTTCACATTACACCACTCATTCGTTTTTATGCATAAGGCTTAAGAAAAATACAAGTAAAAGGTTATAAACTCACATTTTGGAAATGCATATTTTCCCAAGAATAAAAACTTTAAAAATATTACTCTATTAAGAGTGCTTTAAAATGCTTTGACTTTGAAAATTTGATCTACCTGACGGATGTGAAAGCTAGAATAGTTGGAGGGAATTCACTTCAATGGCATGGTTTGAATCAATCCATCAACACTTTAATGAAACTCAACGTTACTTGCAGGTGTTATGTGGATAATTAAAACAACTCCATGCTTTTCTTCAGTGACGTGTTGTTCCTTTGGAAGTAATGCAACCACGAAGAAGTGATTCTTGGGACGCCAGCATAATAGGCAACCAACTCGCAATCTCAAAACTCAATAGTAGTGATTTCAAGCAAGTTCTCCACGAAGGTTCTGGTTAGATATCTTGTCACGCAGCTGGTCACATTATTGTATGGTGATTGTGAAAGAAACACAACGTATATGCTGTTGTATGCTAGTCCTCCAATTTCTTCTACGTTGGAAGTTTAGCGCAGGGCTTCCTTACGCAAGTTGTTTCCAGAGGTGGCTTTACACTTGTTTATGAACGCAGTTACCTTCATGGTGAATGCTTCAGCTATGAGATGACTATTAGAATCATAAAATCTATTCGATTGCAGCACAAATCCTCCATTAGGAATAGCTCTCCATTAATTAGTCAACTCTTCTCCTTCAACAACTCTGCGGAACAATTAAAGTTATCTGCTCTCACATGGAGCAAGCTAGTCTGATACTAATTGATGCAGCTCAGGGCCATAGTGATGAAATTGCATAGAAAGCAATTGAAAATTAAACACAAAATTTGAATGAGCCAAAGCACCACCTTTTTATTCCATCGATCGACCAATCTCTACGGGCCTTGGGGAAAAATCCCTTCTTCGATCGATTGACAATCTTAAATAATAGATCCTCAGAGCTTGAACTGTCGCAGTCAAAATCCACCAGTCACATTAGCAGGCCACTCAATTGGAGCTTCATTACCAACTGGTGCAGACACATGCCATGTGGAATTTATTTTTCTTCAAGCATAAATCATGTCATCATCTTCGAAAGCTTTGGTAATGACGACCCTCTGGATCTCAAGACTGCAATTTCCATGGCAACTCTTCTTCAATTCTCTGGTAGTTGTCAATTACCTCTATAAGTCATGCTACAGGTCTTATGCATAAGATGAATATTGTTCTATGCACAAGTCCTCCATAGAGGTCTGTGCTCCTTGCAAATTTCGATTTCCCAAAATACAAATGTAGGTCACATTGCTCTTCGATAAACAAAAACTGTAATATGAAAACAAATCAAATATGTAGTCCATGTTACCAACACGATGACATAGATCTGTTGAGATCGTCTCAGATGCATTTGTCTTCTTGCCCCTCAATGGTTTTGGCCTTTTTGTTACAGGTTCATGCTCACGCTAAAACAACCACCTTACAAATAACTTGCAGGGTCACGGCTTTGGATGTAGGGTCCATGCAGTCTCACACAGGGCTAACATAGCTCTGATACCACATATTGAAAATGAAATTAACTCAAACAGACTACATAAAAACACAAATAAAAACCAGACACAAAAAATTGGTGGAAAAGGCTTCAACCTCAGGAATTTTCTCTCACATTTTCATTCATTAAAATAATTGAATATAGTGTTACAAATAAATAGATGAGAGAAAATGATCTCAAGATAGTGCGTGCTATCTTAGACACTTTTGATTGAGATAATTTCTCCTTTTGTTGAGATAATTTCTCACCAAACACACACAACTATAGGAGTTACCTAAACTAACTCCTATCTTAGTGGAACAACCCAAGAGTTAGGCACAAATTCCTATCTTGGAATATTTAATTTATTTATTTATTTTTGGATTTATTATTGTTTTGTGAGAGAGGCTAACATGCCATTGCTTGGGACTTCCTTCTTTCATCCTTGGAGTCCCTTGTTGATTCATCATGCTTGATGACTCAAATTGAGTGTAGGTATTTGCAAACAAAAATACCCTCTTCACAGTTTTCTAAGAGTGTTGGTTTCAGAGGTCACTTGATGAACTGCGCAATGCTGGTTGGCACTATGGATGTGTAGTAGTCAATAATGATGGAGTCATGAGGTTTAGTGTCCACTGTTAACTTGTTCAATATGTGTATAAACCTCAGACTAAAGTATTTCACTTTCTATTTTCCCTCTCTCTTGAGGCTTCCCAACTCTTTGAGTAGCATGGCTGGGGTCTTGTCATCAGTGAATTTCTCAAGGAACATGTGTTTGAATGAACCCTAGTTCTATATAGAGTTCAGTGGAAAGCTATGAGATCATGTAGTTGTACGACCATCCAAGGTACATGGGAAAAATCTACATGCTATGTCATCATACCATACCTCAAGGGTCTGCAGCTGTAGGTAGAAATTGTCCAAGTGGCCTTCTACCTTCACCATGTTGTTAGGGTTGAACTTGATGTTCATTCTCTCTACTCGCTTTGCCATCTTATGTAGAATAGTCAGGAGAGCCAATGGTCCCTGGGTAATCCATTCAAGATTTTGGTCAGCCATCTCTTCTTCTTCTTCGTCCTCCTCCTCTCTTTCAGAGTCTGATGGTTCCCGCTTCAATTTTTTTGGTTAGTCTCTACCTTCACCTCCTCCATTACCTTCCCCTCCACCTCCTACACCAGATTTATATCTCAATATCATAATAGTCTCTTGCTCAACTTGCAGGAACACTAGAGGTTCATCTCTATCTTCAATAGATTCTGCCAGACCTTCAAGTGTGACAAGGACTTCTTCTTCCACCAATGATACAAAAACTCATGTGGGAGTGGATTTTGGCTTCCCTAATGTGTATGGAAGATGTTGTATACCTAGGATCAATCTAAATGCTTTCATGAACTAGTGAGTGACGGGACAGAAGGAGTGAAGTTGATGATACGAAATCTTGTGTTCAATCCTATGAGGTGAAGAGTAACCAAATACGAAGTCGCGTGTAGGTGAGAGGGAGTGCAAGTTACTGCCTTGACCAGGTGATTGATGAATTAGTGTGAGGGGATATTTAGCCATATACAACTGGCTTCCCTCATTCCAGGTTCATAAATGTTGATGGTGCTAGATTCACCAACATTCAGGGGATCACCCCGGTATGAATTCTCAACTAGAACTCACACCATTTTGTGTGGAAGTCCCATCTGGTATGATGGCCGGTTTGCCATTGTCTTAAGGATTTGCCTCAACTCTTACTTGTTAGCATAGCACAGTGGTCTACTTTTTCTTCAACGATTGGGGTTCACGTGCTTGGTGATTGCAAGTGTACTTGTGTCAATGGTTCTTTCACTATAGAGGGAGAGGGTGAGAGTGAGTCCCAAGTTGGCTGGGATGAAGTCCCAACTCAGCTTGGAGCACACAGCCCAACAAGACATGCACAACTTCCAGAGGAGCAGTCCATAGGCATGCGACAATCACAAAACACAATGTAAGATAACACGTACAACACTTATTGGATGAGTCTGCATGAGTGCAATGGTTGTTACATCAAGTTTTATGTGAAAGGTTTGTCTGATGTCTGGGAGGGTAGCCACAATGAGCAAGGCAACTTTAACAACATATACAACACATTTCCATTAACAAATTATGTACTACAACGACTGAAATAGTTCAAGTGTTCAACATAGGTTAAAGCAACATGCATTATAGGTGTTCAATATTTGTCTTACAACAGTTACAATAGATGTGTGAAAATGTGCTAACTTGTTATGAGGCTTCTGAATTAAGCAAAAATTCCAAGACACGTCATTACACCATACATCACTAACCCCAAGTGCGAGGCATTGGAGACACTACTTACTCCTCAAAGAAAAGACTATAGACTCTCTTCGCTATGTGTGAATAGCTGAGTTGAAAAAATCCTTTGCATGTACAAATGACGGGGTATTCATAGCCAACGGTGAAACTAACCCTTGTGGTTGTTCGACTACCCTCATGGTTGTTTTCCTTCCATTACTTTTCAAATTTACATGACTATTTGTATAACAAGTGGGTCTCTTGGACTTCCATGTTACATTACATTGATTTGACAACATTTCCCATAGTGGAGATGTGGACAATACAACTCATGACATGACTCAACATGACAGTGTTGGTACATGCATTCTACTGCTATTCTGCATGTTGAGATGCAGTGTTGCTGGGTGATGGATCTCTTGATGGTGTATCACAACTTCACCTCCACATGGAAAAGTGCATGGACTATTTGATGGTCATTGGTTCGCTTGTTGTTTCTTTGGCAGTTTGCTCCTTGCTTGTATATTAGAAGGCTTGACAGGCTCATCTGTTCACGAAAGGTGCATGTTCATTCATTCATCCATCTATGAGCACCTTACATGTTCACTCGTATGTCTGTCTGCGAACACATCTTTGCACGATCATCCATTCACAAGCACATCTCTTCAGATGCATCATTCGTTAATCCATTGGTGAACCTGTCCATTTGCATGTGATCCCTTCATTCATCCCCTTCATTATCGCACCATGTTTGTCGGTGTACCTGTACCTGGAGTCACTCATAACGAGACGACATAAAATCCAAAACCTCTTAGTCTACCATGACAAATGGTAATCTCGGATGCAGGTGACTAGGAGAGGTAGCAAGGTTGTGAGGTGGGATGATGGCTCCGGGAACTATTGATGAAAACTATGCAAGAGTCACTTTTTGATGAAGATGGGAAATTTAAGTTGATAGTGATTATCTGCGAGGTATGGCTCAGCTCGAAGGCAAAACTACATAAATTTTGGGAGGGATAGTTTGGGCTACATGAAAGCAAGGCAGAGGGAATTTGTGCATTTTTCAAAATGAGTAGGTAACAGGGGGGAAATTTTGTGTAGTTTTCTAGAGGAACAAGTCGGGGTGCATGGAGGATCAGCATGCAGGAATTGCGTAGTTTTTTGGAGGAAGTTGCCAAGAGCCTGAGAGCCAAAACTGTACCATTTCCAGAGGGAACTAGCAGTTGGATGTTGGTTGACTGGCAGCAAAAATTGCACAATTCCCAAGGGGAACAGGCAGTCAAATGTTGGGAGCTCGGTAGTAGAAATTGCATAATTACTAGAGGGAATTGGCAGTCTGCTACTAGGAGCTACTAGCAAGGGAAACTGCACTGAAATTGGGAGGCTGGCCTACTGATAATCTCTGCACAATTTCTAAGCTTGGCACACTGCTGGGTAGCATAAAGCCTGCTCACAAAAACTGCAGAATTTCCTACATGAGTAGCCGATCGACTGTCGGGAGGACTGACTAGGAAAACTATGCAATTGTTTTAGGGATATAGGGACAACACTTGGTGTCTATCCATCTCGTCTTTGCAATTCCCTTAGTTAGCAAAGTGGGTAAGGTCAGCATCCTCTGTGCAATTTTTTAGGGGAGTCAATCTTGGGGTGGCTGTCAGGTCCGACTCTCTGGGTGGCCAGCATGAAATTTGATTGGATCGCTTGCGATTAGCGTATCTTGGAAAGACTTTCTTGGTCCTTATGCAATATTCTAGGTGACATTCGATCAAGTCAATGGTGCGGTGATGGTTCAACTATCAAAAGGGAGTCCGGTCATTAGAACTTCAACAAAATGACGAAGTGTGTGAACAATCAAAAGATGCATAGGTGATCATGCAAACACAAACTTACATGACTTGACAATGAGATGACTCACACCATCAAGACACACATGTTCAACATGACTAATCGACGGTGCAAGCAACAAGCACGTCACTCACGATTGATCGTTGATCGACCGTGACGATGCTTGTACGACAGTAAATGGGACTCCGTGTGTGAGTGTGACAGATGCCTTTGTAGCAAACATAACAAGTACACACGAATCAAAGACTTTGAGCATAACTAGAACATGGTCGTAAGCATGACTTAGATACCAACATGCAAAAAATTGGTTGAAATAAAAAGGAAAGGTGGATGGAAAGACTCCCATGAGCTCACGGAGTTAACCTGAGGGTGTGTAGTCATCAAGGGAAGCTCTCAAGGGAGTCTCCGAAATTCGGTGCAAGCCAAAATTTGGAGGCTAGTTGTAGTCACTACTACAGGGTGTGAAGACTGTCACATTCCCGCTAAAAAAAATAAAATAGATAATACAGTATGATCATTTTAAAAGGAAAGGAATAAATACAATGTTGATAATTTACTAGTATCCCTGTGTTTTACCCTGTACCCTCTTTCAAACCTTGGGTCACTGAATCGACTTGATCTTCCTTTGTTGTTCTCTGCACAAAAAGAGGAAATAAAATAAAAACCAAGAAACTCAAACCATATCTATGGTAGTTTTTTGGTAGTAGTAAATACAGAAGAATTAGATAAGATGAAGGTGGAGACCAGAGATGTAGCAATTACGTGAGAAATTAAGGGTAATGGGGGTGAAAGGAAGAGACGCTTGGAAAAGCAACTCACTTGAAAAATAAAACCAAATGTAAGCATCACCGGCTGAAGAAGGTTGAAAAGGGATGCCCAATAATACCAAGGCTAGGAAGATGAAATGTTGTGACCACCATAAGAAGGCAACAAAGTTAGATTAGAATAGAAAAATAATGAAAACAAAATATTACCTATAGTTTTGGTAAGGACAACTTGGAAGGCTAGAGGAGATATTCATGCCTGCATTACCTATGTGGATTAGACTAGGTGCCAAATACTAAGGAAGAATTGATGAAAGGGAGGCGCTGCACTGACACCAGTAGCAAGCGATGACAAAGAAAACCAAGTGAAAATGATATTGTTATGGGGTAGAAAAGTTAGGGTTAAAGCCTTTGGATCTTATCCTTTGATTTCCCAATATTTCATCTCAATCATTCAAGGGTTATCAAAACAATTGCATGAACACCATGTGATAGAAGGAGACATGGCAACGGTAGACTCGGTAATGAAATTCCCAAGGCAGAGCTCTAACACTTAACATAAGCATGATATAACTACTATAAATATTGGTTAGGTGGAATCAACAATGTGCCTATATAATTTAACTATGGATAAGTACCCTCATTAGAAAATAGAATTCCAATAGTGAACATATAA
Organism: Pinus taeda; assembly: GCA_000404065.3. NCBI lineage: Eukaryota > Viridiplantae > Streptophyta > Pinopsida > Pinales > Pinaceae > Pinus > Pinus taeda. Next base: position 73,275 of record APFE030967291.1, read on the forward strand.
CCTAAGTGAAATTACCTTTGTACAAATATAGATAGCAATTCGTGGGAAGCAGCAGAGGAGGGACGCATAGCTAGGGTTAAAATGGGGCTCTAAGTTTGCTCCCTATGGAGTGCAGCAAAGGAGGGAGCTCCACTCCCTCCTACAACGGAGCGGTTGCCAGTAGAGGCAAGTCACCACTGGGTAATGTCAGAGGTTCTAATGAAGAGGGAAAAAAATAATGAAGAGTCAGATGGGGCCAAGTCCAAGGAAAACATCAACACAAAGGACAAGGAGGAAGAAGACAAAATCTAGGGAACAAGGGACAAACTTCAAAAGGGACTGTGCAGACCCAAAACAGAGATTACTCCTAGAAAAGTGTTAAATGATCGTACTCTATAGGCGCATAGGGAACATATGGGGACTTACATAATAATCTGTAAATTCATGGGAATATGGCCCTCAGAAAAGGCATTACATACATGGATCAAATACAACTAGAAACCCAAAGGTAGTATTGATCTCCATCTGGGGTCAAAGGGTTTTTTTACAGTGGTATTTACTAACATTGAAGATAAAGACAAAATATTCGAAGGAGGACCCCACGTTTTTGCAGCAGCAGGACTCTATATGTGGCCGTGGATGATGAACTTCGTTCTAGAAAGGGAGACAATTTCCTCGGCTCCTGTTTGGGTAAGGCTCTATTCCCTACCTCTCAATTACTGGAAAAATGTTTCACTTGCAGCCATAGGTAATAAACTAGGTCATTTTGTTAAAGCTTCGGAAGCCACAAGACGGGGTAAATATACTTCCAATGCTAGGATTTGTGTAGAAATCGATCTATCAGTCACTCTTCTGGATGAAATTATACGAGAAGTTTTTAATGAGGAATGGGTCCAAACGGTGGATTATGAGAATATCCTGTTCAGATGTTGTAGATGCCATGAACACGGTCACCTGATCAGAGATTGTCCTCTTAGCAAAGAAGACAACAAAGGCAAACCTAATACAATAAAGGATACTGAAAACTTTCAAAAAGTTGCAAGTAAAGGAAAAGGTAGCAGAAAGGGATCAAGGCAATAGCGCAACGAGGGGCAAAAGATTAACTTGAATATGATTCAAGTACTGGAAGAAAATGAAGAAATGACAAATGTAGATCAAACAATGGAAGAAGGCCTTAAGGAAAAGGAGAAGGAGGGGAACTACAACAAAACACAAGAGATTTGTAAAATAAAAGAGACTATGATGAGTGAGACTGAACCAAAAATGGATTTGGAAATGACCCAAAGTGAAACAGATCTGGAGGACCATGAACTACAGGAAATTCTAGAAAAGGAACACCTAGATCTGGAAGGGTTCTTGATGTAGGGAACCACGAAAGGGATAGATTCATTACCTCAAGAGGACTGCAATAGAATACAACAGTTTCTTTTATGGAAGATTCAGGAAAGTGGGTTAGAAACAGTAATAACCACTGACAAGCTGGAAAACAAAGGAGTGAAAGCAATGAAACCAACCCCAAGACTAGCTACCAGAAATGCTGGTAAGAAGAGAGGGCAGAAAATGTAGAAGGAATTTTTGATGGAGTGCGGAAAGCTAATGATAGATTTAGGTAAGATGAAAGACCTAACCAGCTACTCCTTTACAAGTCTTTAGATATGAAGTTCACATCTTGGAATATCGGAGGTCTAAGAAGTAAAATAAAACAAATATTTCTTGGTAATAGAATGAAACAAGACACGCTGGATATGATCTTCATCTAGGACACGAAATGTTCCATTCAGAAAATAAGACTCATACACAACAAATGGCTCAATAGATATGAGTTTCTCGAGGTTAAAGCTGAGAACACAACGTGGGGGATTCTCACTCTTTGGAATCCCCAAAGGGTCAGTCTTATGGATGTAGAGGCATCAAGAAATTACCTATCAGTGGTCATTCAACCAGTTGGGGTTTTGGAAACATTCCTACTCACAAAATGTTTACGGTCCTCAAAGAATAGAGGAGAAACTCAGATTGTTAGAAGCCCTTATTGATCTTAGGATCAGATAGGCTGGTATTCCTTGGATTATGGGAGGAGATTTTAACATGATGAAATCTCTCGCGGAAAAAAAAGGAGGTACCATAGCACTTAATAAAGACTCCGTAGCATTCCAATCATTTATAGACAATATGAATTTGGTTTAGTCAGATTCGAACAATGGCCTTTTTACATGGAACAATAAAAGAGGAGGTGAGGCACTGGTAGTGTCTAAGTTAGACAGGTTCATGATATTAGAGGAGTTTATGCTTCTAAATAGAGAAATAATAGCTCAAGTGCTTCCTTTTCGAGGTTCAGACCACTGGCCGATTCGATTGGAAATCAAGCGCATAGATTCTCCCAGGAGTAGACCCTTTCAGATTCAAAAATATATGACTCTCCCACCCAGATTTCATTAGTAACATTGAAAAATGGTGGTCTGAAGACTTGCAAATCCAAGGAGCTAAGATGTACCTCCTTCCTAAAATACTAAAGAACATTACGTTCTGTCTTAAGGAACAAAATCATAAGGATTTCGGTAACATTTTTGAGGGAAAAAAATCAATGGAAATCAAAATTCTAGAACTCAACCAGGCTTTGATAAAAGATGGATTTGACAAAGCCAAAAGTGAGAAGGCTAATAAATACCATCCAAATTTGGAAAATTTATGAAAACAAGAGGAAATATTTTGGAAACAAAAATCCAGAGTTCAATGGCTCAAAGAAGGAGAGTGGAACACAAGATTTTTTCAAAGATCTGCCATGGATAACAAAGCTTGGAACAAAATCTCCACGATTTAGGATGAGGAAGGGGAAAGTCAAAACACTCATAAAGATATTGAAGCTGTGCTTGTTCAAAATTTCAGGAACATCACTCGGGAAAGCATTCTAGACAGGGATCAGTCCATCAGGGGAATTACAAGGCATATCCCTAAATTGTTGTCCAAGGAGGAAAATTTTAACCTCAATAGACTAGTTGTTGAAGAGGAGGTCAGCAAGGTTCTCAAAGGAATGTAGATGGGCAAAGCACCAGTCCTAGATGGTTTCAATGTAGACCTTTTTAAAGCCTATTGGCATATTGTCAAAGAGGACATTTTGAATGTGGTACAGGATTCCAAGAGCAGCAAAACTATCCTGAAAGCTCTCAACACCTCCTTCATCTCCCTAATTCTGAAACAGGAATCAGCTCAAACTACAAATAAATACAGAACAATTTCCTTATGTAAGGTGGTTTACAAGATAATATCCAAAGTAGTGGCTAATAGACTCAAACCTCTCTTTCCCTCTATAGTGTCTGAGGAACAATCATGTTATGTGGAGGGAAGACAGATTTTAAACAACATTATTCAAGCACATGAGGTGGTTCGCACGCTAACCAACAAAATACAAGTGGGCATGATCATGCAATTGTATATTGCCAAACTGTATGACAAGGTGAATCGGATTTACATCAAGAATGTTCTCTCTGCCTTTGGGTTCGACCATGACTAGATTAGATGGGTCATGGCGCTGGTCACCTCTTCTAGCTTTTCTATTCTAGTAAATGGCTCTCCCTTAGAAATCTTCAATCCTTATAAAGGCCTCAAGCAAGGAGGCCCTCTCTGTCCCTTCCTCTTTATTCTCATGATGGAAGCACTTGGACGATCCATTAAGCAAGCCAAGGCAATGGGAAAAATCAGGGGTCTTCAAGTTTCTGAAAATGGTTTTGTGCCGACACATTAACAATTTGTCGATGATACCTTACTGCAGGGAATTCCCACAGTCAAAGAGGCTTTGGCCTACAAGAAAATCCTTAAATATTTTTCCGTGGCTATAGGTATGGAAGTCAATCTCTCCAAGTCAAAAATCTTCTCCTTAAACACTAATATTGCTATCCAAAGAAATATCTCAAGAATTCTTGATTTGCAAAGAGATTACCTCCCTTAAAAGTATTTAGGTGTTCCTCTTACTACCAGCCCCATGCACAAGATTATTTGGGAACTGTGTCTTAATAAGTTGCAGGACAGAGTCAAAAATTGGACCTTCCATGCCTTGAACCTGGCAGGCAGGGTAGTTCTGCAATCTATCCCAGTTTTCATGTTATGAGCTCTCCTAGCCCCCAAAGGTGTCTTAAAGCAAATCAAAGACATACAAAGTGATTTTCTTTAGGGCAAGGAGGAAACAAGAAAAAAATGGGCCCTGGTTTCGTGGGAAAAAATATGTAAACCCAAAAGTCATGGGGGTCTTGGCTTGGATGATCAAGAGATTCCTTGTAAAGTTCTAGGAGCCAAGCTTTGGTTGAGATGGGTTCAGGAGCCAAAAGCCCAGTGGGCCAGGATATGGAAAGAGAAATATGACAACTCTTGGCACACTAATGATCTCATAAGAATGTATGGAATTATAAAAGGTTCCTACATATGGAATAGAGCCTGGGCAAATAGAAGCCTAGTTCAAAAGAATAGTTTCTGGGAAATTAGAGCAGGAGATCTTGCTCTCTTTTGGGAGGACAAATGGCAGCAAGAACCAATGTTGTTAATAGAGAATTTTGTAAGCCTCAAGAAGGAAATATATGCCCAAGGGTTAATCAAAGTTAAGGATTTTTGGAATCTTACTCATACCTATGAAAAGTGGAGAAGCTAGAGAAACATTGATTGCAGAGAGGACAACCCGCTAAAAATCAAAGTAGAGGCTCTTGGGGAGTTGCTCACGCAAATAATGATCCGAATAATAGAGCGTTAGGATCAATTGAGATGGGGTAATAACAAGAGAGGAACCTTTAATCTCAAGGAAGCAAAATGTTTTCTCCTTGGGCTGGGTTCTAGTGTTCCAGACAAGACCTGGCTCGATCTCTGGAGGCATCAAGGTTCGATGAAGATCAATCTTTTTATGTGGTTTGTTCATCACAAGAAAATATTTACTTGTGACAACATTAGGGGAAGAGGAATTATAGGGCCTTCTAGATGCCAACTCTGTGAGGAGCAGGAGGAGATAATGGAACATATTCTCAATAGATGCTTGTACACAACCTCGCTGTGGGATTCATTTTCTTCAATTTTCCACCAATCTGATAGGGACAGAGGAAGTATGAAAAATACCCTAAACCAATGGAGAAGAAACTACATGGAGAATGAATTCCTTAATTTGGCCTGGGCCTTCACACCCTAATTCATTATCTGGAATGTATGGAAAGAAAGAAATAAAATAATTTTCAAGAATTAAAAGTCTTCACCACAATGTCTATTTGATCTTATCTTGAAACAACTCAGAGAGACAGTTAGCTCCACTGTTCACAATATCCCCAAGAATCCCCCCTTCGATGAAGAGCAAAGAATACTTAGGAAACTGGGATTGCAAGGGATAATTCCTCAAGTATAAACAGAAGGCACAAAGCTATCGTTACAAAGAACGACTATTGGCAACCTCCACCGAAAGGCTGTCTAAAATATAACATTGATGGTGCCTCCAAAGGCAATCCAGGAAATACTCGTTATGTAGGAGTTTTAAGGGATGAAGAGGGAAATATTATCTTTATCTTCCACTGTCACTTAGGAAGAGCTACCAATAACATGGCAGGAGTGATGGCTCTGGAGTAATGTCTAGAGTTTCTAACACAGAATCATTGCTCTAATATCATTGTAGAAGCAGACTCTGAGATTACCATCAACACTGTGAAAAGAATCAGTGGTCTTTCTCAGCCGGAAAGAGTCTCCAAATCATTGGAAACTTATCCAAGTTTATCAAAGAATCCAACTTAATCTATAGGGCCTACGAACCGTAAGTTTCAACCATGTTCGTCGCAATGCCAATAAGCTTGCAGACTTACTGGCCAATCAAGGTGTGTGTAATGCAGAATGTGGGATGGCCAAAAGGTGGCAAGAAATTCCTCCAAGTCGTCTAAAGGCTATTTGTGAGGATCAAGCTACTGATGACAAAGAGATTTTTCGATTTTGGGCTAGGTTGAATAGCACAAATTGATGTCGCTAGACTGTACAACCTCACCCCAGTAGGATGGACCAGGAAGGGTGGAGAGTCAATTTAGGTCTCACTTTTTCTCAAAGTATTTCATATGGTTTCCCCAAGTTTCTAATTGGCAGTCAACAGAATAAGCTCCCAAATAATCTTAGGATCGGGTTCAGGCTTCATGGTATGAATAGGAAGAATTGGCTGTTAATGGTGTACAGCAGTTGGCTTTCTCCCTCTTTCCACATTTGGACTAGATATCATGGAAATAGGTGGGTTTTTGGTGATCGCATGTCTACAAAATGGAAAGTGGTTTTGCAGTTTCGGGAGCGATCCCATAGGGCTCACGACACATGGCATGGGGTAGTTTGGGAAACCACCCTTCATCGCTCATTAAGGTTTAGTTGGGTTTGGCGCAACGATATGGCTCCTGCCCGTAGGATCCGACAGCTTGGTTGGATAGTTGGGAGTGACCACACTGTTTTGTGAGGCCTGACGGACCATTTCACCATTTCCCAATGGCACGTCTTTTCCTTTGGATCCTTTGTGTTCTTTGGGTGATTGGGGGTAACTGTTGATGTTGGTTGGCTCTGGGGTTGTTTTGACTGGTTTGTTGTAGTCCTTCGGGGGTTTCCCCTAGGTTTTGGGCTTTCAGGTGTATTTTGGAGGGTCTCAGTCTTTGGTAGGATTAATTTTTCTCCCGTGTTCGACTAAATTGACAGGATTTTGTATACTTTGTAACTTATCTTTTGAATTAATGAAATAGAAGGTTCGGCTCTTGCTTCAGCAAAAAAAGAAATTACCTTTGTAAAACATATCCATATGTAAACATCGAGATGAAATGAAACAAACCATATGATTAATAGGAATATATGTGCTATTGAATAAAAAATTTGTGGTTACAAATTCCGTGTATATGCGCCTCAGTGGAAGATATGCAATGTTGGATAGGTATAATATAACTTAGCATTGGGTGATTGATAATAACATCATAGGTTAAGGGTAGTGTTTTGAAATGGTAAACCCATACTTAAACTATAAGGAGTTTATTAGTACAGGAAACTTATGAGTTGAACTAGTGGACAAATGGAATGGTTCTATATACCTCGATAAGCACCATATCTATTAGATGTCTGTCAATGAGGAATAACCATAGATGGGAAAAAAATATATAGTTAAAAATTCTTCAGAAAATAAAAATAGATATTTTTTAATAGTTTCTTGATGTTGTCAAGGGTACATTATAATAAATCAATGAGCTATATTTGTGTTTCGATTGTATTTTTATATGATAATAGTTTAAATTTATTAAAAATTAATTCTGAAAATAATAAAGTTAATATTTTAATTCAACTTAGAGACATAAACTTTCACATTCCATTTATTTCAAATATAGTTGAATAATATTAAATCCAATATATTAAATATATCATGTTAGCTGCAAGAATTATAACTTTTAAAATTATTAAAAATTTGATATGAACAACAATCAATATATTCTCTAAATTTTATTCACAATAAGGTTTTCTTTTAATTTTATATATAATATATATATTTTATATTATGTAAGTAAACCGTAACCAAATCAAATCAATGCCCTCGTCAATCAATGCATATTATAGTACATCAATTTTGAATATTTAAAAGTGAAGTATTTTCAATAAGCATCGATTATTCTACTTTGTTATCTTTCCTCCAATTCTTTAGTAAAAATGGCAATTGCACCAAATGTTGTAAAGGAAATGTCGTACAAAGATATTATATTGCACTAATTTATGCTTCTTTGACAATTGTTGGAAGACAAAAAAAATCAACCAAAAGAAAGGATCATGCTACAATCAAATGTTACTACAATATTGCTTCATTGAGGCTCACAAATCATGGTGCTTATGTTGATTTACAGACCCTATATGATTATGCCAATATTAATACCTCGTAAATAAGATCACATTTCTCTTTACCACTTATCTCCTTGGTGTCTTCCTGTTCTTGTTTCAATCCAAGAAATAATTATCAAGAAAATATAACCCATGTAATGCAATTGAAAGTGTAGAGATCATTCAACAACTTTTATTTGTGGGACCACTGACAAGATTGCTCATATCGTTAAAAATAATAATATTTTAGCTACCTTTAACCCCCTTACTGCCATCAGAAGCTCCCTCAGATCTATCAAGGACTCGGTTGACCCGAAAGACATGAAAGGTTTTTATTCAATTCCTTTCTCTTCTGGTATTCCTGACATTGGGGAAGCAAGTCACTCCATCAATCTTCGTATTCAAGAGCATGATGTAGAAATCAGACACAAGTGTTCCTGCTCCTCAGTTGTAGTTAAGCATGTAGAGAAGTCTATGCACCATGTCTATATTGAGGACTGTGAGGTCATCGCTAGGGTTGATCACTTTAACCATAAGAAGATACATGAGGCCATTGAAACTGAAAAGCATGTGATAAATCTCAATAGGGATGACAGTGGAAATTAAGTAGGAGCTAGGTTCTTTCCCTTTTGTCTTGACTTTTTGATTTTTAATAAATTTTATTATTCTTTTTTGTTTTGGTTTTCAGATTTTTCATTTTATTTATTTTTGTTTTGTTTTTGAATGATCTTTTCCATTTTCTTCATCTTTTCTAATTTATGGCTCTTCAATGTTCCTTCTTTAATTATTAGGATTTCTCTTTTTAATATTTAAAACTTAATTTTATTAATATCTTATTATTTATTTTTAATTATTAAAACTTGCATTCTAATAAAATATTAATTAGTTATTATTTTTATATTTTTTTTTTACCTTCACTTTTTTCTTTCCCTTAGTCTTGACTTCTTGATTTAGTAATACATTTTATTTGTCTTGTTTTTTGTTTTGATTTTCATAATTTTTTCATTTTATTTATTTTGGTTTTGTTTTTAATTCCTTCGCATATTCTTTCCTCGTTTCCATTTTTTGGCTATTCTTATCATTTCAATTATTTTGATTCTTTTTTATCATTTAATTTAATTCTATTAGTATTTATTATTCATTTTTAATTATTTTTCACCTTAGAAATATATAAATTAGTAATTTATTAAATTAATTATTATTTTATACCTTATTTTTTTTATGTTTTTTACCTTCTCTTAAACATGAGATGTTTTTCCTTTGTGTTCATTTTAGTACTACTATTTATTTATTTATTTTATATTTTATAAATTCCTAACTAATTCACTTTTTTGAATATTATTTTTTCCTATCTATATGTTAACATTCATCATAAAATTGAAATTATTTAATTTATTAAGTAAACTTCCAACGTCTATTTCTGGGACGTGAGGCATTTCTATTATTTATACCTAATGAAAAAACTTGTTTTTCATCCTTATCCTAAGGATGAACTACAATAGATGGTTTGAAATGTTGACTAAAAAACCAGGATGTGATTATTCTGAAATAATTTCTGATAATGATATGGATCACATAAGTCTAAAATCATTAACATTTAACTTCATTGCAATATAATGACGAAAAAACTATATTCTACAATATAATCTGAAATTCAAATAAGATTTCACTTCAAATAACATAGATATATCTTAAAAGGAAGGGAAGCATAACCTTCCTCATTCATTAAGAAAGGAAATTTAAATATCGATAAAATCATGTGACCATTTCATTTTCTCTAATCACAACTCAATGCAACTTGTTTTATCTACTTTTCAAAATCACACAAGAACACTAACAACTATCATCCACGCAACATATTTAGAAAACAATAAACAAATGAAAATGCACATGACTTGATCTTTATGAATATTTGTTCTTTTCCATTTTAAAAGAATATTTTTTACAAAAGTAAATGAAAAGTAGATTTACATAAATGGCATGCTTAATCAACAATCTATACAAAAGTAGGGAAAAAATAGATGTAAATTAATTATAACTTTAAGCCACCAAATCTAACTAGTGTCATGGCAAATATCAACAAATAGGCTTAAAACCCATTGTCCCAAAAAACAGTCTTCCAAATAAAAGTAACCGCTCTTTCGTATTGCAAGGTGGAAGGTTCAAATATGGTAATGACCCAATCCCATGAGGCCTACAACTAGAAGACCACTTTATGGTATTTGAAAATAAATTAAATTCAATCACAGTCAATATTATAGGCATTTGGGTCAAGGCTGAAAGATATTGTTGTCTGGACCAAATGTAGGCCTCGACATCCTTGTCTAATGGATAACTCTTCTTAAAGGTCTTATGTTTATTTTATATAATGGGCATATTGTCTTCTAAGTGTGGTGAAGCACTTTTCCTTCCAAACTCCTCTTAAGAAATATGCAGATCAATGTTATGCATTGTGTCATGATTAGTGTTACGATTATAACTACTCAGACACTCTATAGTGCTTCTTAAAGTTGTACTCCTTTCATTTTAGAAAGGAAAAATAGCAAAGTTGAATGGTGAAAAAGATTATTTGAAAGTTCCTCTTGTTTTTGTTTAGCAAAGAAATAAAATGGCCTAAAATGGGAATTAGTATTGAGCTATTTTCATTGAAGAAATTGGCGGTTTGAATCTTGATGTCAACATCCAACCTAAGCCTTTGTTAAAAAGTAAGTGGATGTTAAAATGAATAACTTGCAAGCTTACCTCCTAAAGAGATGAGGACCACCAAAATATTTTGAGTTAGGCACTCAACCTGCTCATCACATACCTTATCAACTTGTCCATACTCCATACAAAAAGAAAAAATACACAAATTTGTTTTACAAGAGACGAACCCCTATTTTCTCCTGTGGCCCACTCTAATTGTTGGCTAAACCAAACTAATTTTTTTTAACGATGGGACTGAACTACAAATCCTTGAAAAATGTCACCATCAAAGATATGTTGCTCTATGAAAGATGCAATTGTCCTTTCCAGGAAGGAATTAGAAAGGATCAGCCTGAGATTTCGAAGAAAGATGCAACAAAAAATATCTTTCATGAATTGTGACAAACATTATACATTTTTGGAATACACTTGTCAAAACCATTCTCTGTAATAACTCCCATTTTCATCAACTTGAAACATTATGGAATAACTGCAAAAATGAACATATCCTAGTAGCTGATAACTGTTAGCGCTCAAATCCGCCTTAGGCTGAAATAAGGCAAGACTCAAGGCCACATCAAACCACGCTTAGCCTCGTAGCTAGCCCTACGAGGACAGGAGAGGGCTCTCTCCGGGCCAAACTCGGCAAAAGATATTAAAAAAGGCTTGAGATGACCGAATTGATGACTGATTTTAGGCTAGGTATTAAGTACAAAGAGTTTAGGATTGATTTTTTATGATTTTGTTGAAGTCAAGTGAAAGGCAAATTTGGGTGCGGGGATGAGGCACAGTTTTTGCAGAGGCCCACTTGGGGCAAGATAGTCAATTGTTTTGATTCCTTAAAGAAAGTGAGAAGGATAGATCATATCGGTGAGAGGCTAAAGAGAGCAAGGGGTCTCAAGGATTCTCCTTAAACTGAAGAAAACATAGAATACTAAACACATTTAAAGGCAGAGCATGGCAGTTTCATGGATTCTACCTTAACAATTCATTTGCTTAATAAGAGAAGATTTAATAAAGACAATGATGCACATACATAACTTACAAGAACTGAAAGAAACACACCATCAAGACATAAAGCCACATGGATCCCAAGTAGTGCTGCAAAATCCTGAACTTCCTTTGCCAAAAATGCTGTAAATAGGTACAATATAGTCTCAAAACTATCCCAAGAGTTCAACCTCTGCTACTAAATGGAAAATTACATATATAGACCACGCCAAACCATTCCCTAACCTCTAGGGGTCAAGCCCCTCCTTCTAGGAGCTGTTTCAACCAATTGTAAACTGAGCACTACAAACTAGGCAATCAAAACAACTTGCCTCTATAAACTTGGAAACCAATTCATTCATTAATTTTTTGACATTTTATGAATGAATCTTCTAGAATAGGTAAAAAGAGCCATATCAATCATGAAATTACATTAGTTACATCAAAGAGGGTGAAAAATCCCATGAAAATTCAACACTGGTCAAAAGCTGCGTTGTCCTGAGCTGAGAGTGCAAAACTGGCCAATTTCCCCAACGCGTAGCGCGCCATTTCTCTACGTGTAGCGCGCCTTTCAGGCCAATTTTGAGGTACGTCCAGGCATCCAAATGAGGAAAAAGTGGGCTTGCTGGAAAGGTCTAGATGTCTACCTCCGAGTCCAAGTGGAATTGTTTAATTTGGTGGCCATTTTCCCCTCCAAACTTGCAATCTCCCAAGACTGCTTCTTGTGTGTCCAAAAAGTAGCAGAAGGTCATTTTTTGCTTGGTTTTTGACCTTTTGGGGGCTCAAATCTCCATGAAATTTCTTGGCCATGACTGAGAAACTATATTTTGTCATGAAAAATCCAAAAATGCAAACTTTTCCTGAAATGGACCTCCCCAACGAAGGGGTAGCGCCCGACGTGCTACGCGTTGGGGGCAAAAACCTGTTTTTGACAAAAATTTCAAAAATGACAAAAATTTCTCCAAATTGCCTGAATTTTGAGCTGGGGGTGTATCATTGAGTCTTATGGTCCCTCAGGGTGGCATCAGCTAAAATCTGAAGTGCATCGGGCCTTTTCCTCCGTTTTAGTGCCTTGGCCAATCGTCTCTTGAGAACCTTCATTTATGCCTTGCACACGTGCATGCGGGCCCAATAACGATTTTTCATGTGGTGGAGCATATCTTTGTCTCTATTGGCTTTCGCCAACAACTTTTCCAAGTGAGTGTTCACCCGGATGAGCATAGATTCCCGATCCATGGGTGTCAAATCATTGGGTCTCCTACGGGCCAATTCCCGGTCTTCACGAATCTTCCGCTGCTCATAAAGCTCATGCTCATCCTCCAACTATTTGTTGCACTGCTCTAAATATTTAATAACCCATTTTTCCATCTGCAATTTCTTGTGCAGCAACTCATTCTCGGCCCTTTGCTCTCAGATGATCTCCTTGAGCTCTGAGGCAGGAGAGCTAGCATCAATATCAATGACATGTGTGTCCTGACCTCTTGAAGGACCCTCATCAATCATGGGCCTCTTGCCCCTATCCTGGACCTGTACCTGTGCTGAAGAAGATGGTGAGACCCCTTCCACCTGGTGTGGAGATAATACTCGCCGTGCAGATGCAAATAAGGCCCTGCGGCCTCTCTGATATGTATCACATGTTGTAGTGCTGACATGCTCGGGCTCTGGAATGTGAAACTAATGTGAAGGCCCTCCCTCATCATGGAAAATCTCAGGGGGTGGCTGTGGCACCGTGAAGAAGTCACGAGAGATAATATTGTGGAACTTTAAGGTGGAAGTAGGGTTTGGGAATTTAGTAGGTTTTAAGGATTTTAGAGAGGAATATTATGGAATTTTATGGGAAATTTGAAAAGAAATGCTGATGAATATGGGGGGAAAAAAGGAGGATGAAAATGGGAAAACATTAGGCAACATATCACTTTGAAACCCTAGCAAACTTGGTCTTTCAATTTACACATCAACATTATGGTTTTTTTATTTCAATTTCATGGCATATTTTTCATATTTCCTTTACATTCATTTTGCAAAAAATAACAAAAAAACCATGAAAAGAGCTTACTTGTATCTTGCCTGAGCTGAGAGAGGTTTTTTGTGTGTTTTCTGCAAGTCACAGGGTGAAAAACCCAACGCGTAGCGCCCCCTACCCAATGCGTAGCGCCCTCTCAACGCGTAGCGCCCTTGTAAATTTGCACTGCGAAAACCTCCCCAATGCATAGCGCGCCGCCAACGCGTAGCGCACCCTTCCTGACATCAAAATTGAGCTGATGATAGCTAGTTGGAAAGGTCTTTGAGTCTGCTTTCTAACCCAACTGGAATTTTTCAATTTGGAGTTCATTTGCCTTGTCAAAAATAAAATCTCCCAAGACTGGTCAAAATGTGCCAAATGAAGCTGCCTTAAGGTAGAGTGCTGTTGCAGTCAACTTTTGAATGTCTTCCTCAACTCCAAATTTATCCCATGATAGCTCATTGGAAATCTCTTTGTGTATAGTTATCATTTGACACATTGCGAAAGTCATTTGGCCAACCAAGCTAGGAGAAAATTTGATTTTCCCAAGGTCACTTCAGAGGTGCATTCGATTCTCCTGAGGCAACGATATTTTTGACATTTCTCTAAAACCATGACACCTGTGTAAGAATTGAAGGAGGTTTTTCTTCTTTGGCATGTTGTGGACAAAAAAATCTCTCTGTTTTCCAAAATTCATCTTTGATTGCTCTGAAACACCTTTTGAGTGAAACTTATCCCGATGTGTGAAACAAGGAATTTTGTCGATATGAAGCGAAATGAAGGGGATAAGGGGCTTCTAAATTCTTGGGGAAATTTTTGGAAGTAGAGAGGGATGTTAAGAAGTAGGGGAAAGTGGAATCTCAGAGATCGAGGGGAAGGGTTCCAAAAGGGCAAAACACAGGACCAGCCTAGAAAATTGCCAGGCTGTAGCAAGAAACTAGGGTTTGTACAAAAATGAGGAATTTGGGGGATCTCAGTGATGGGAAGTGTTTAATAAGGTACATTAACGATAGGGGAAGGTTTATGAACATCTAGATACAAGTTTTGCCGATGATTTGATCGTCCAAGAGAAATTGCCTTCAAAACCCTAGGAGAGGGAACTGACCTTACCTAGGCGCAACTGAAGCACGAACAAGATGTAAAATGACTCATTAGACATTGACATGATAATGAAAACCCTATGAATGATAATAGACTCAGCTAAATAGTGACATAGACCAACATTTGGACAACTCTAGGAGTGAAAGCAAACCCTAGACCTAATGCCTAGTGAACAAATTTTGCTTGAAGACTCTTTGAAATGACAAAATTTGACCTTGACACTCTGAGACCACTTTGTAAGAGCATATTTGATCACTGGAGGAAGGCTGGAAAGACTGACACTAACATTGGCTCCAATGGGGATGGTAGCTCCTTGGAGGTGCCAAGAACAACAGATCGTTGGGAGAGAAGACAGTGCCTTCACTCATTGGGCGATGGAGTCATTATTTTGAACGGATAACACAAAACATTTGACACATTTATTGAATGAAAACTTGACTGAATGCTGACTAAAACTTAACTGAAACTTGACTCAAACTGACTCGATGACAAATTGAAATTATGGAAAAAACTTGACCCTAACAAACTAACTCAAGACTTGAACTTAAAAGTTAAAACTTGATGGCAGTACATAACCGCCTATGTTTCTTACAAGACAACATACCATCAAACTATATCATAATGCCAATGTAACCAATCAAGAAGATTCCTTCTTGACTCATTCTCCCAATCATATCTCATGATCAACAATAGATACTGGTAACTGGGTATCCAAAAACATAGTTGACCATGTTCTCCTTCATCACTGAACACAACAATAATCACTTTCACTGCTGACTGTAACAAATCTGCAATTGGATCCTGAAAAACATGAAGATTTGCCATTGCCACCTCCTGCTGAAAGAACAAAATGTCCTTTGTTTCAAATTTTGATCTGTCTTAATCATATGTTTCAGTAAAAGTGTGCTCATGGGCTTCAAAAACCTCAGGACAAATAGATGAGCATATCTCCTCTTGTAAAAACATTTCAACACATGAAACATATGAAGAATCTGAAAGATAATTCTGTATGCTATGATCTTCTGTAGTCTGACAATATGGTAGGTCATCTTCATATGATATCACAACCAAATTATCAAGTTCCTTATTACATTCTTCAATCATAAAGAAAGAAACTTCAGCTGATTCTTGAAGTGCAAAAATGACATTTCTATCATCTACCATAAATTCATCCAAAGGAACTTTTTCACTTACTTGAATGAAGATCTCAACTTTCTTTTCATGAACTGACTGAATTACCTCCTCATGCAGGCTCTGTTCTAATGGCATGAGAACATTTGGATCAAAAACTTTGTCTATGATCTCAACAACAAAACTCTCCTTTTCAGGATTCAGCACAAAGTATGCTTGGTCATCACAATCTGAATCTAGAACTGAAATAACTGACTTGACTTTATCACATTATGAAATTGAAACTTGAATTTCATGCATGTTGTCTTCTTCTGTGGGCAGATCTGGAATGTCATTCTCCCTTTCATCATTTTCAGCCATGTGCCCATCTTCAACCTGCTGATCTTGATTCTGTTGCAAAATTTCCTGATCATCTTGATGGGTATCCTCTAGGTTCTCTTCATGTTGCTGAAATTGATTCTCATACAGAGCCTCCATGATCTCTTCATCCATGAAATTATCATCTTCATAATATTTCTCAAGGCTTCCAATAAAACCATAGGCATGCTTGCAACAGTCTTGAACTAAATTTAATGATGGATAAGAGTCCTTATATCATTCAATGAACAGGGCATGAAAATCCTTTAAACAGTAAATACAAGCAGGCGGAAAACTTTCATACCATGATTTGGCTTTACCTTGCAGAGTGGCCAAGAATATCTTCATCAAGCAATCTTTAGGAAAATCCACTTTCAACTTGCGAATATGCATATGAAATCTAACCAGATGTAAAGCAGCATCTTTCTTACCACCATTATTAAACGTAGGCAGATTCCTTGACATATCTATCTTGGGAATCTTATCCGGAAAACCTGGAATATGATCTCGGCTCATGGGAGCATATCTTCTCATGATTCGGTCCATCTTGAAAGTCTCATAGCTACTGATCTCCCTGCAGTGAAGTCACCATGAAGCATCGATTTCTGAATTGTTCAGTGAATGGAGTCGCCAGGTGAATGTTTTCAGCCTTCTGATGTCTGATCATTGTTCACCATCAACCATCAGATCTGAACTTGATACATGTATTGGGGCAATTTATAAGTTAAGTGTTACAATTACAAGCTACACCAGAGATCGACTGAAGCAACATTTATCTACTATGCACTCGCAGAGCAAGAGCAGTTCGAAGGCTACCTGGCGTGACTTCAGACTCCGTCTGTAGCTTGTAGAACAAATAACACCAACAAGCAAACCAATTCTTCCCCAGTATGGTCGCCACTATGTTAGCGCTCAAATCCGCCTTACGCTGAAATAAGACAAGACTCAAGGCCACATCAAATCACGCTCAGCCTCGTAGCTAGCCCTACGAGGACAGGAGAGGGCTCTCTCTGGGTCAAACTCGGCAAAAGATATTCAAAAAGGGTTGAGATGACCAAATTGATGATTGATTTTAGGCCAGGTATTAAGTACAAAGAGTTTATGATTGATTTTTTATGATTGTGTTGAAGTCAAGGGAAAGGCAAATTTGGGTGCGGGGATGAGGCACAGTTTTTGCAGAGGTCCACTTGGGGCAAGATAGGCAATTTTTTTGATGCCTTAAAGCAAGTGATATGGATAGATCAAGCTGGTGAGAGGATAAAGAGAGCAAGGGGTCTCAAGGATTCTCCTTAAACTGAAGAAAACATAGAATACTAAACAAATTTAAAGGCAGAGCATGGCAGTTTCATGGATTCTACCTTAACACTTCATTTGCTTAATAAGAGAAGATTTAATAAAGATAATGATGCACATACATAACTTATAAGAACTGAAAGAAAAAAACCATCAAGACATAAAGCCACATGGATCCCAAGTAGTGCTGCAAAACCCTGATCTTCCTTTGCCAAAAATGTTGTAAATATGTACAATATAGTCTCAAAACTATCCCAAGAGTCAAACCTCTGCTACTGAATGGAAAATTACATATATAGACCAAGCCAAACCATTCCCTAACCTACAGGGGTCGAGCTCCTCCTTCTAGGAGCTGTTTCAACTAATTGTAAACTCACCACTACAAACTAGGGAATCAAAACAAATTACCTCTATAAACTTGGAAACCAATTCATTCATTAATTTTTTGACATTTTATGAATGAATCTTCTAGAATAGGTAAAAAGAGCCATGTAAATCATGAAATTACATTAGTTACATCAAATAGGGTGAAAAATCCCATGAAAAGTCAAGACTGGTCAAAAGTTGTGTTGTCCTGAGCTGAGAGTGCAAAACTGGCCAATTTCCCCAACGCGTAGCGCGCCATTTCTCTACGCATTGCACGCCTTTCAAGCCAATTTTGAGGTACGTCCCGGCATGCAAATGAGGCACAAGTGGGCTTTCTGGAAAGGTCTGTATGTCTACTTTCTTGCCCAAGTGGAATGTGTCAATTTGGTGGCCATTGCCCCCTCCAAAATTCCAATCTCCCAAGACTTCTTCCTGTGTGTCCAAAAAGTGGTAGAAGGTCATTTTTTTCTTGTTTTTTGATCTTTTGGGGGCTCAAATCTCAATGAAATTTCTTTTCCATGACTAAGAAACTATATTTTGTCATGAAAAATCCAAAAATGCAAACTTTTCCTGAAATGGACCTCCCCAATGAAAGGGTAGCGCCCGGCGTGCTACGCGTTGGGGGCAAAAAACTGTTTTTGACAGAAAATTTCAAAAATGACCAAAATTGTTCCAAATTGCCTAAATTTTGAGCTAGGGGTGTATCATTGAGTGTTATGCTCCCTCAGGGTGGCATCAGCCAAAATCTGAAGTGGATCGGGCCTTTTCCTTCGTTTTAGTGCCTTGGCCAATCGTCTCTTGAGAACCTTCATTTTTTCCTTGCACACGTGCATGCGGGCCCAATAATGAATTTTCATGTGGCGGAGCATATCTTTGTCTCTATTGGCTTTTGCCAACAAATTTTCCAAGTGAGTGTTCACCTGGATGAGCATAAATTCCCGATCCATGGGTGTCAAATCACGGGGTCTCCTACATGCCAATTCCCGGTCTTCATGAATCTTCCGCTACTCATAAAGCTCATGCTCATCCTCCAACTATTTGTTGCACTGCTCTAAATATTTAATCACCCATTTTGCCATCTGAAATTTCTTGTGCAGCAACTCATTCTTGGCCCTTTGCTCTCAGATGATCTCCTTGAGCTCTGAGGTAGGATAGCTAGCATCAATATCAGTGACATGTGTGTCCTGACCTCTTGAAGGACCCTCATCAATCATGGGCCTCTTGCCCTTGTCCTGGACCTGTACCTGTGCTGAAGAAGATGGTGAGACCCCTTCCACCTGGTGTGGAGATAATACTCACCGTGCAGATGCAAATAAGGCCCTGCGGCCTCTCTGATATGTAACACATGTTGTAGTGCTGACATGCTCGGGCTCTGGAATGTGAAACTGATGTGAAGGCCCTCCCTCATCATGGAAAATCTCAGGGGGTGGCTGTGGCACCATGAAGAAGTCACGAGAGAGAATATTGTGGAACTTTAAGGTGGAAGTAGGGTTTGGGAATTTAGTAGGTTTTAAGGATTTTAGAGAGGAATATTATGGAATTTTATGGGAAATTTGAAAAGAAATGCTGATGAATATGGGGGGAAAAAGGAGGATGAAAATGGGAAAACATTAGGCAGCATATCACTTTGAAACCATAGCAAACTTGGTCTTTCAATTTACACATCAACATTATGGTTTTTTGATTTCAACTTCATGGCATATTTTTCATATTTCCTTTACATTCATTTTGCAAAAAATAACAAAACAACCATGAAAAGAGCTTACTCGTATCTTGCTTGAGCTAAGAGAGGTTTTTTGTGTGTTTGCTGCAAGTCACAGGGCGAAAAACCCAACGCGTAGCGCCCCCTGCCCAATGCGTAGCGCCCTCTCAACGCATAGCGCCCTTGTAAATTTGCACTGCGAAAACCTCCCCAACGCGTAGCGCGCCCCCAACGCGTAGCGCGCCCTTCCTGACGCGTAGCGCACCCTTCCTGACGCGTAGCGCACCCTTCCTGACATCCCAATTGAGCTCATGATAGCTCGCTGGAAAGGTCTTTTAGTCTACCTTCCAACCCAACTGAAATTTGTCAATTTGGAGTTCATTTGGCTTGTCAAAAATCAAATCTCCCAAGACTGGTCAAAATGTGCCAAATGAGGCTGCCTCAAGGACGAGTGTTGTTGCAATCAACTTTGGAATGCCTTCCTCAACTCCAAATTTAGCTAATGATAGCTCATTGGAAAGATTTTTGTGTCTAGTTATCATTTGAATCATCATGAAAGTCATTTGGCCAACCAAGCTAGGAGAAAATTTGATTTTCCCAAGGTCACTTCAGAGGTGCATTCATTCTCCTGAGGCAACGATATTTTTGACATTTCTCTAAAACCATGACACCTGTGTAAAACTTGAAGGACTTTTTTCTTCATTGGCATGCTGTGGACAAAAACCTCTCTCCGTTTTCCAAAATTCATCTTTGATTGCTCTGAAACACCTTTTGAGTGAAACTTATCCCGATGTGTGAAACAAGGAATTTTGTCGAAATGAAGCGAAATGAAGGGGATAAGGGACTTCTGAATTCTTGGGGAAATTTTTGGAAGTAGGAAGGGATGTTAGGAAGTAGGGGAAAGTGGAATCTCAGAGATCGAGTGAGGGGAAGGGGTCCAAAAGGGCAAAACACAGGCCCAACCTAGAAAATTGCCACGTTGTAGCAAGAAACTAGGGTTTGTGCAAAAATGAGGAATTTGGGGGATCTCAGTGATGCGAAGTGTTTAATAAGGTAAATTAAGGATAGGGGAAGGTGTATGAACATCTGGATACATGTTTTGCTGATGATTTGACCGTCCAAGAGAAATTGCCTTCAAAACCCTAGGAGAGGGAACTGACCTTACCTAGGCACAACTGAAGCATGAACAAGATGTAAAATAACTCATTAGACATTGACATGATAATGAAAAACCTATGAATAATGATAGAATCAACTAAATAGTGACATAGACCGAGATTTGGACAACTTTAGAAGGAGTGAAAGCAAACACTAGACCTAATGCCTAGTGACCAAATTTTGCTTGAAGACTCTTTGAAATGACAAAATTTGACATTGACACTCTGAGACCACTTTGTAAGAGCATATTTGATCACTGGAGGAAGGCTGGAAAGACTGACACTAACAATAACTACAAGTGTGTAAATGTTTATATTATGATTAATATAGATGGTTAATATGATAATTATGAATTTTGGAGTATTCATGGGCTGACCCCAGAAAAGAGGATGAAACTTGCCCGAATCTTAGAGCTATCAAATTTGCCACAACTTATTTCCTAAACAAAATTATATATAGAAATATATATAATTGTGTTAATCTGGTGGTTGATAAAGTCTAGTAATAAAATCACTGCAAGTGGAAAAGTAGGCTTTAGCTTTAAGGAATAGAAAAACATGGAAAAATCCTAGGCTGAGGGGAAACAGAACCCCTAAAGGTAGGATGTTGCGAGGAAAAATATATGAGAAAGATGATGTTAAATATGCATTACCAAAGTGGAGTAGAGGTTACTCATGGAGAAGGCAAGTTGTCATAGCTCGGGGGGAATCAGAGGGTTCATGGTTGGGAGGTGTGGTGATGTCAGCGAGTAATTTTCTGAGTATAAGAATTTTGGTCAGAAAATTCTTACTATGCTTTTTGGAATTGGATTTTATAAATGTTTGGAATGACTTGTTTGATTTATATATCACATGTTTTATTCACGTGGAGACTGATGGTGATTTATTGTACTGGGAAGATTGTTATTCACTATATTTGGTAGATAAAATTTACATGCAGTATATGATTTAGTGTTTTACTTAAAAATTGTGTGTTAAAGGTTATGATATATGTAGAATTATTTTCCTATCGAGTCATAGAAAAAAAATGGAAATAAATTTAAGAATAGTTCAATGCATGATGAGGATTGCAACTCCTCTTGGTAGAAGATATAATCATAGGTATGGTTAAATTAGAAAAAATGAATATGATAGTTATGGAAGCACATTAGCGGTATGCTTGATTGAGTTTACCAAGTTGTAATAGATGATTTAGTACTTCTGAAACAGATTGTTGATTTGGTTCACTTTATATTATCCTATGTTAATTATGATTGTATAAGAGATAATTCTTATCAGGATTAGTATGAAATATTTTGGTTATATTGGATGCAAGTTAAATAGAATAAGGAGTATTATAATAAGAAGATGAAAAAAAAAGAAAAAATAGGGGTAGATAAATTCGTATTGTGTTATGGATAAATTCATGAAAAATAAGGTGAGGGTAGATAACATCCTAGAGTCGAGGAGACTCTGAATCAAAATCCCATCTCAACTAGGGAATAATGGTTACATTTCCTAGAAAAATATGCATGCTAGATCCTCTAGAAGTTAAGGGAATTAGTTCTAGGACCATAGGGAAATAAAAGTCTACAATATCCAAATTTATACACAGGAATTATTTTACCTATCAAACTAAGTAAATAAATAAAACATATATGAGATTTCTGAATAACCCTCAACATATATATAGTGTGAGAGAAAAGAAAAACATCAATTAGGAAGGTGTATGTTCTTATAGCTAAACTGAATATTATTATGAGAGCAATAGATCTTAGATGAAACAACAAAATATGAAATGTTTTAGACCTTTTACAATAAGAAAAATATTTACGGTGGATTGCTCCTAGAATGGAGTGATAGACACGAAACAAAATGGAAACAACCAAAAAAAAAATATGATACAAGAATGTATCCTGACCGACGAATATGGAGAAATGATAAACATGGGAAATCACATATTCCAGCCATAGAATGTACAACCTAAAATTTGCAACATATACTAAATTTACATGTACAACCTCATCCAAATGTCTTCTTTAACTGGCGAATCCTTCAGTTGGAGGTACCAAAATCAAAACAAAACAAAAAATAAAACCAGAGATTCATGATCGTGGAAGTTAATAGCCAGACAGATTTCAACTGTTGTGGCCACATTGAAGTCTGCTGGTAGCATAACAAAGGAAACTGGAAACAAAATTTCGCAAGCAGAGTCTTAGATGATGTAGGGAAGACCAAACTATGCATAGAGGAAATACAAGATGATGTACAAGTATCATGGGGGTTTGTGAGAATAGGGTTACCTGCACGAGAAGAAATAGTAGGAATTAGTATTTTCTGTAATATAATGCTAAACATTAAACACACCACATCCAATAATTAAGCTAAGAAAATAATTACTGTGAAGAATGCAAAAAAGAAAATGGAATCCGGCACCCAAACCTCTTCGATCAGTTTAGGGAAATGATAGTAAGTCAGGGGAAGAATAATTTGAGTATAAACACAAGGAAATAGGTAAATCAATAGAAGAAATGTTAACCAATCTGTATCAAAAGGACTTACCTGGGTTAGAACATATCCCCACTCGAATGTAGCATGAAGGAAGAAGGCTGATATATCCTCTGCTCTATTGGAATGACAAAGTTCATTAAAAATGTGTAAAAGAAAAAAGGTAAAAACATAAAATTATGAACTACTTAACCTGAGACAAGATCCTTCATTAAATGGCGATTTCGTCAATCATAGAGAAACTTACCAACATAGAGATTGCTGAGTGTATGGTTCCAACACCCTACGGGCCACATACCTTATCACCCATATTTCGCTGCAGGTGAGATGAGGTAAAGGGGAGACACCCTTCTCCCTCAGGATGACAGAGGTGAAGTGGAAAAAAACCCTCTTGCCTCTATGGCTTCTAGGAACAAACAGAAAAAAATAGCAGAGATACGTTTGAAGTGGAGGGTAGAGTAAAGCGAGGCATAGGGGTTAGCGAAATATATAGAACAATCAATCTTAGGAGGGATCATCTAGAGCATTGATTGATGTCCACAAACCAAAAACAAATATGGAGGTGTGTGCCACGTTAGGTGTGTACAGCCAAGGTCTTGTTGAAATTAAATGAAATGTAGGCACAGGTGTCATGTTAACTCCAAGGACCATAGATCATAAATAAATACCTCTATGACATGAAAGGGTTTGAACAATGTAACCTTGCAGCAGTGTTAACACTCAGTGATAATCGACCTGAGTTCATGTTGGGAATCGCATGAACCTTAATGTTTCTTATCGTATTAAATATTGCACAGTCCTATGGTAATGGATTTCCACAGTGTCATGGGTTTGTTGTTATAATTTTTATACAATAATTGAAATCCATATGTTTAATCCAATGTCGAATATACCTATGGTGATCAAAACTTAAAGAATTGACAGGAGAATGTTAATTATATTTATTGTTTGGAGTTGTGAAACGTTCTATTATGAACATCCCCATATGCATGTACCTAATAAATCGATATGCTAAATCAATGAGTAAATGGGAAAAGGTATTAACTTTGTAATGTTGTGAGAATTAGTAATACATTGCTTACAATGACCACTTATGGAGGGTTGGTTAATTCTCTAAGATGTCACCTTGCCACAATAATTAAATTATTGATATAGGTATGAGTAAATCCCTTAGATACTCAGGTATGTTATTCACCGAAAAAAAAAAAAAAAAAATAATAATAATAATAATAATAAAATAAAATAATAAATAAATAAATAAATAAAATAAAATCTTAAGATGTTAAGAGCTAATAATTTAGGTTCGTTACAAATGGTATCAGAGCATGGTTCTACATTGAGCTTGTATGGGGTCAGCCATGTTAAAATGAACTGTGAAAAATAAAAAAATATTAAGTAAGAGTGTGTTAAATTGCCATTATCTATCTGAACAATGAATGTTGTTGTAGGTAGAAAAAGTCAACAACAATGGAAGGGTGTTTGCTACCAAGTGCTGAAAATGAGGAATTATATTGGATCTGGGCGAGGCTGGCAATGTTGTTGCCATGAACTCTCAGTTAGTAGTGATGGTAAAGGCACTACACACGGAAATGGTTCAAATTTGTGACATTAACCAGAAATTGTTGAAGGCCAGTGAGGATGAGGAGAAGCTCATTTGAGAATGGAACAAGAAGTCCAACCATAAGAGTGTAAATCAAGAAGGTACAGGAAATATAGGATTTGACAAGTCTGGGAGTGAAGAGGAAATTGATCCTGAATCATCAAAAACACACAAGAAATGAAGGAAGGCCGAATTACACGGAGAATTTTGAAAAATCAAACCACCAGTCTTTGATGGAGAAAACGAGGAAGATGCAGAGGAATGGCTGCTAAATATGATAAAATACTTTCGGGTATATGAATATGAAAGAAACCTGAAGGCGCAATTGGTAATTTACAAATTGAAGGGCAAATCTACTCTGTGGTGGGAGGAGAGGAAGAGTGTCCAAGCACTGGAAGAAAAAACAGTGTCATGGGAAGAATTTTAGCAACAATTCAAAGCCAAATTCCTAAGTGAAAGATATTATGATGATAAGGTTAAGGAATTTCATGAACTAAAATTGGGGAAACTAACTATGGATGGATTTATAAATATATTTACCAATTTGTTGCATTACGTGCCTTATCGTAAGGAGGAGAAAGCAAAAATTCAGCACTTTCTAAACTTTTTGCCAATCCCTTACAAGGAAAGAATCGACTTTGTTAACCCAAAATCTATGGATGAAGTAATCAGGAAAGTAAGGATATGCCATCAATAGCTTAAAATGAAAAGTGAAGGTGGCCAACTAAGGAAGAATAACGATAATGGAAGAACATCTGGAGGAATAAAGAAGAAAAAACCACCTTATTTGAAATTTTTTGGGAGAGATCATTAGAAGAGGAAAGGAAAAGGAGAAGAAACATTGGTACTAGCTCAGTCTCACATAGGTTCAAGAGTGACAAAACAAAACAACAAAAAGAATGACACCACCAAAGAATCATTACAAAGCTGGGGGTGTGTGGGACCTCATATGATGAGATACTTCCCACATAAATCTTGATCAATGCATAAGATATAGATAGTATGGGAGGCTACTGCAATAAACAATATTGCAAGAAGCATGCCAAGGATCAGCACTGCCTTGGAAAATCAGCAAGCGAATCATGAATCTACTATGTTAGAAATAGAAGGTAAAATTTCAAACCAGACTGTGTTTTTGGCTTATTGGGGCTTGACCCAGGTTCAGAGTTGATTTATCCAAACAAATTGCGGTACTACTGGCCCTTTCAGCAACAGTCCATGGAGTGCAAACTGAGGTCTCACCCGAAGTAGTATGGGAGGGTGCTATAACTAGATTTCCGTGCCCTGGAGATGTCTGATGAGTTCAAGTGGTTTGGCCGTACATGCAAGTCGCTTTGCGCACTTTCTTGTACGTCATAGCCTTAGATGTTTCCTTCACACAGTCCTACTCAAGGGCTGAGTTTTGGGCTTCTATGTTATTACCCAAGGCCTTATTGATATTCAATTTTTAGCTAAGTATCTTAGACTACTTGCATATTTTAAGTTATACTTAATAATATAAACCATTCATACAGGTGTGTGCAACAAATAAACAGTCTATTTTCAATTTACACCAAACATGCATTAACCCAAGAACAGATACGCAAAATTATGATAAAACTTCTCTTTCTTAATTCTTTCATTGGTTATAGAATCAAATCCACCCTACGCACTCAGCTACAGGGGTCCACACACTCAGCTATGGACTACTATGCCTCTGCGCACTCAGCTGCAGAGCCTTCCCCTAGTCTACTATGCAAGAGACACTTTACTTAGTTACTTAGATTATTCCTCTTCCTCTTTTTATATTCCATGTCACTTTACACTTAGAGCCTCAGTCTATTTATACAATCCCATGGCTTGCGGACCATGGGTAGGCCAACATTACATTACAAAACTAGGGCAAACAACCTTGTGACTGTAACATACATTTCGTGCTCCGTGCCTACAATTCGCAGAGTCTTTACAACAATATTGGTTCAAAACGTGGGCTTTGAGCTTCTAAACATGCCTTGGGGGGATTCCATGCCCAACAGGCCCCCATCACAAACATCGTGACTCGCCCTCGAGTCACTCTATCGATGGGAAGATCTTTGCGCAGAGGTCAGCAACGCACTGAGCTTCTGCTTAATGGAACTGCTGCATGCTCTATTTTGAAACCTCTCTGTCTTGGGTGCTTCTCTGCATCAATATGTGCATCCCCTATATGTTTGTGAGCTTGCCTTTAATGTCTGCTGTGATGGTGAAAGCCTCGTTGATCAAATGTTGGATGCACATTTTAAGAACTGACTCCTTGTGTCGCACCACATCCACCTGCTCCTTCAGTGCTTTAGCCTGCTCCATCCTCGCAAGCACTGGGTGAGGACCACTATCTGCATATTTCCTCGGACACTATCATATTGTTGTTGGAGTTCTCACACCTCTGACTCTCAGCACTAGATGTTGAGGTCTTCCTATAGAGTTTTGAGGACCTCAGTGATTCTTTCCACATGCTGGTGCAGTCTCGCACTGCACCTCCGATTTCCTCCAATCCCACTGCAATAGCACTAGCGTGCTATTAGACTTCTGGGGAAGTGGATGGTTGTGTCTGTAATCACAACTCAGTGATCTAAAGATTCAGCTCCAGCTAAACCTTTGTCGCTTCTTCCCTGGGCTCGTGGAGTCCTGCTACTAACTTGTGGATCCATACCTCTGCTAGGATGGCTAGCTCTGGGACACTTTGCCAAGCGTCGCCTATCACCTGCACCAACTGTTGATTTTGTGACACCACTTTGTCACACTGCAAGTTGAGTTATTCCATGTTTATCTTCTACTCACTAAGGACCTAGAGTGCTTGGCTCTCCCTGGTGCACAGTTCTATCATTATCCCATCCTACAACAGATATAACGTCTCGCATGGAAGGGCATCTATACTAACCCTAAGACCTTTCATCATGCTAACTTACAGCCTGTCCTGCTCATTTGGTGTCACTAGAGCCCCTTCTGGTAACAAAATTGTGTTCGTCATCCATGTCCTCAACATCTTCTCTGCTGTCATGGATCCAACTGTGAGGTTGGTTGAAAGGGTACCAACCTGAGGGGGGTGCACCCGTAACTCCTACAACTACATTCTGTGGGACCCTAATGTAGACTCCTGATCCTGTATAAAATCCGGAAGAGCCTCAATGGTGACATCATGCGCCATCTCACCGATGTCATGTTGATCACCATTAGTCAAGGTGATCGAGTCAATGGACAATTTCAAGGCCTCGACCTTCTTCCCTAATCCTACTTGCTCTGCTGGGTGTTGGCACTTCAACTGTCTGGATGTGATCCATGAGTTCATGCTTCCTTCTGATATTTTTACTTCCTCTGCCTCGTGCCCCTGTGAGGGAATTGCTTGGCCCTTGCCCACCTTCACGGTTGCTTCCTATGCTATTGTTCCTACTTCTACATCCTTTTTCTATTCGACACCTTTCTGTGCCACTTCCATG
Organism: Pinus taeda; assembly: GCA_000404065.3. Classification (NCBI taxonomy): domain Eukaryota; kingdom Viridiplantae; phylum Streptophyta; class Pinopsida; order Pinales; family Pinaceae; genus Pinus; species Pinus taeda. The sequence continues at coordinate 101,410 of APFE030967291.1, forward strand.
CTGCTCGCACCTCGGTTGCTGCTATTTCATTCCACCTCTTCTCAAAAAACTATGGGATGCACAGCTTGGCATCATCTTTCTTTTTCAGCGTGGTTGACCTCTCGAGTTCTACAATGCCGAGGGCATGCCATTTTGAAGGCCATGCCTCCAATACAGTGAAAATGGCGTCATCAGTGGCTACCAAAGGTAGCTTCATCCACTGCTTTGTCGGATCCTTGTGCGCCCTGATAAAGCTGTTGTGTATGTCTACCTTAAATTCTGCAAAACTTTGTAGACTGTTGTAAACCATGGGCGACAACCATAACTTAAGGTTGATCCACATTCGGATGGTCATCCCCATGAGCACCCAGAAGATTTTGGTGTCGCGTATCCTTGTCGCATCCTTCGTGGCACAGAAGAAAGCATACTTCACGACCTCCGGTAAATCTCTGTCAACTGTGGGGAATTGACTATCCTCCGGCAATTCCATTACTATGAGCACCATGGATAGCAACAACAACACATAGTGGAAGGTTTTACCCTAATCCTGGGATTTGTGGGAATTTTCTAAAAATTTTGTGCAAAGGAATTTGGTCCAGTTAAACTAGACCACCTCGACGCACTGTTTCGGCCAGTGTGACCACTGGCGCAGGTACCTCATCTGCGCGACACTTCCGCATAACATTGCCTACCAGAATTTGGGTTGCCACACGTACCGATTTGTCCTTGATGTTGGAGATGGCATAACCCCTCTTCTTCTTTCCCAGATTGTACTTTGTCTTCATGGCCTCCGCGAGAGCAAAATCATTTCCCTTTCCTTCTGATATGGTCGAGAGGTCCTTTCCTTTATATGGAAGGTGGTAAACACGATGAATTAGGTCTTATGTGATGGTGATGGGCTCCTGTAGCCATAAATACCCATCATGCACCAAGCAGAGCAGTTACCTGATGATGAAAATGGTTTTTGGGGGGCGCAGGAAATGCGACACCCAAAGTAGGTTCAGCAACCCAACCTTTTCCACACTGCGCAACCATTTCCGTGGCTCCAATATTGTTACCACCCCCGTAGTATGCTGCTTCATGAGGTTACCAGTCTCAAGGTGAGGGAACTTCTTGTGGTCAGTGATGTCCCAATCTTCAAATTTCATAGTCAGTACATGTCCCAGGTGTGTGCCTTCAAATGTAATGCCATCTGGGAGGAGTGGGATCTCGAACGAACTCTTGGTCTTGTCCAGACCTTTGGGTACTTTGGCCTTCCCTTTCTGCAAAGGGACATAGGTGGGTAGTTTTGTCATAGAGTGCCTAGGCTTAGTATCCACCTGCATGCCTTTGTCTTCTTCCTCTACGATGATAAGGGCTTGCGAATCTTCTTCTTCCTCATTTGTTTCTATCATGACAACTTTCCCATTCTCTCCCATATATAGTTTGCTACGCAACGGGTTCCCCAGGGACACATGTATAGGAACCATGGATTGCTTATCCTTCTTGGGTCTTGCCATACACGGTGATTTGGGGATCTCTGCCACAACCCCAACACCTTCTAGAACATCCTCCATAGTTAGGGCCTATGCGGCCTCATGACGGTTAACTCTTCTATTCCCAGACCATCCTTAGTTGTTGTCATTGTAGTTGTGCTGCAATCTGTCACTCACGAATTCAGGGGATCAATTAATGCTTGACTCACAATGCTCAGGGCTCTACTCAATTGATCAATTTGCAAATGACCAAGTGTTTTTTGGTGGGCAGCCCTTTGTGTTTTATATTTCTTTTTGAATTCAAATTCAACAGTTCCCCCAATTTTGGTTTATTAATGCTTTCTTGGTGGCATATTTTCCCAAACTTTGCCCATAAATTGCATCTTAAATGCATGTCACCTGCTCCATTTGGCCTCAAGTTGAGCAACCCATCATGAATAGTGACTTCAAAGGTCAATTTTTGGCCAGCTTGTGCGGTAGCGCAGCCCCCTGTGTGCGATTGCGGGCCTTCTGACTCTCTGCTTCTGTGCACATCCCCAATATCTGGTAACTCCCAGGAAAAATAGTTTATAGTCCCATGCTCCCTTACAACTATCTGGAGCACTAAGATTGTCCATCCCTTGGATAGTCAAGTGGTCACACCACCCGTGTAGAGCTGCATCTTGTCCTCCATCACGGTTCTTGGAGAATACCCACCATCTATTATTGTGGTTGGCATCACATACTTCACCATTTACAATGTGCTACCATGGTCACTACAGTTAGAAATATGTAGTCGAGGCCAAGGCATCAGACTAACCAATTCACGGCAATAGTTCTCAAACTGGTCAGTATGATCGTACTCACCTTGCCTTACCATCTTAGTTTTTTTCGGCAAGAAACTCTTCCTTTATCTTGTCCTCCAGCTTCTTGACCTCTCCATCCATCAACGTGATTTTCTTCCTTAACCGTACCCTTTCCTTTTCAAGTTTGTGGAGTCTAAGGTTTCCATATTAGATTTCTCGCTTAAGTCCCATGTGTCATGTTTCTTGCGGCTGTGTGATTCCTTCTTTCTAGGCTTCGCCAACCATTGTATCTATGATTGTTACTATGCGCGGACTAGGCTTTGCATACTCCATAGAGATTAGAGCATTTGCTTCATACTTCAGCTTCCGAAGTGCCCACGTAGTCAGTGTTTTGCACATGGTCCTATAAACCCATAGAATCGCTGGTACACGTAGGTCCCAGTCAGTGCATTTCACATGGTGGACCGCGTTCAGTGTTTCACATACTTTGACAAAGGCTTCCACAAGGATAATATTTAGTGCACTTGGTCTTATCATAATTTTTTGTTTGTGCCATCATCTTGCCCACTCCCGTTTGCTGGTCATGTTTCCTATCGTGAGGATGGTGTGCGTTTGTGTAGGTTGCGTACCATACACCTGTAGCCATATGGAGAGGTGGGAGCGAAAGTTGTTTTGTCCCTCATACCCAGATCTCGTCCACATCTCGGGCTTTCCAAACTGCATGAGAATCATTCTTCTGCATTCGCGCGAGTCCTCAAAACTTCTTTGATGTGTACCCCACCATTTTGTGGTTATTATGCACAGTGCCGATTTCAAGGTGTCGAAACGCTGTTGTTTTGGCACTTCTCTTTCAAATTTGTAAAGGAAATTATCTGTCATTGTCAACCGATCATACATAGCTAGATCTCTTACCTCTGTTGCCACACAGTGCAGTGACCTTATCATCATGTTGAAGTTGAGCGTGGTTACCTCATGTAACTGGTTCTACCATCATTTTATCTCCTCGTCTGAATCTGAGGTGCCGAATATTTCATCCTCCCATGAAATCCTACCATCCGCAATTGGATTCACCTAGTCCTGCTCTGACACAGTTATCTTGTAGATACAATATAGATCGTCATCGCTATCACAGTCATGCACCAACTCTGTGTAGTGCGATCCTTCCGTGGTGTCTAAAGGTACTACTACGCGTAGTGACTTGTTCTCAAAAATCATCTTCCACTTCTTTAGATTTATCACTCCATTCATGTCAGTGGCCCAATATATTTCGAGCATTATGGGACAGGGATTGATGTCATCAAAAATATCTATCACTTCGAAATCTACAAGGGTGCTTGTACCTTCGATATCTACCATTATTCCCTATAATCTTACCATCAGTATGATCTTTTACTGGTTTACCATTTGCATTTGAATACAGGACCATTGCAATGCAAGCCTGTTCATGCACTCCCATGTCTTCTTTGGTAGGATGTTCGCATCAGATCCAAAAATCATCTCCCTTGATATTCACGTTGTGTGCTTTTTGAGCTTCCAGACTATGTGTAGTTCTCCTAGTCCAAAACATCTAGTGATGAGTTCTTGTAGCCCCTTCACCACTTTGCTATAGCATAGCAACTTCATGCATGTATCTTAGAAAGGTAGTGAGAATTGATGGGTCCATCTCCAATTCTAGTTTCTCTTTACTACTTGAAGTGGAGGCCTTTGTTAAACTCTTCTTAGCTTTCATGAATGTCTCCTTAGCGCACTACAAATCAAATTTTGGTTCCTTTGTTGGAGCCTTGCGAACCTAGGCGCTCTCTTTGGGCTGCTTACCTTTGTCATCTGTTGTTTTAATACCACTTCGGAGCACGATGTTTACATTTGGGTCTTCCTTGCATGGCTCAAATGTCATCATTTACAGGTTTTGAGTCCGAGGAGGTTGGAGTGTTCCTTTATCACGGAACCTCATTATTAGCGTGTGGCAGTCCTCTATCTCATGATCAAATTGGATACAATATAAAGATGATGCTCTCATCCAATTTGTACAACCATAGGCATAATGGCCTAGCCCGCCGCAATTGTAACAAATCAATTGGCTACGACCCCTTCCTGGCCCCATTCCACCTCGACCTTGTCTGCACCACTGAAATCCAATGCGTGCCATCCCTGTATTATGATCAAGGGCTCACTTTTTAGTCTGAACTCTATAGGTAGAAGTCCAATCCATAGTCATTTCATAACTTCTATAGGTACACTCATCATGGCCTACTGCCCTACAGAAATTATAGAACAACTACTGGGACGTCTGCGCATACTTCTGTAATAGATGGAAGTTGTTTGTAGCATGCTTCCCTCCTATTTGACAAATCATGCACCATGATTCAGGTGCTATGCTAGGTCCTGCTTGTGCCTCTGGTCTCAATGGCATTGGCCCTCCTCCCGCTAGGTAGTTCACGAAGACTAGAAAATGGTCCTTGTCATGTCCCTGGCCTTTGCACTTTATGCACCATACCTCCTCGCGCTCTTCTGGGTGAGTTGTCTTATCTTGTTTTAAGCTCTGCATCTCAAGACACAAGTTTTTCAACTGCACGTAGATCTATTAGAATCCTAGGTTAGGATCTTGTATCGGGGTCTCGTGCAGTCTCATTGTGATCTCCAAGGCCTCGGCCTAAGTGGATAGCTTCTGTTGTGATAGTAGGTCCTTAGATGTGGCGTTAGCAATGCTTTAAATTGTGCGTAGTGTTTCCCATCTGTCAAGGTCATATTGGCTTCACAAATCATATGCTTCAGTCTCTGATCTAGCTCCCAAGCAGTCGCGCCTAGAAGCATTGTGATTTACTTAAACCCGATAATCAACTGTGTCTCTAATTTTGGCCTGCTAAATTCCCCATCTAGTGCATCTTTGATATCTGCGATCCCTACATTTGGATTGTCATTGGAATCCTTAATGTACCACATCAGTGCGTGATCCTGCAAGGTGCTAAAAAGTGTTGCTTTCTTTATATTGTAATTTATGACTCCCTGTGGTTCCCATACAGCCTTTACCATGAACTAAAATTATTCAGGATCTTCGTTCTCTACTCCTTTAAACACCGGCAACTTTATCGCACTCGTGATATTGAACTTTGGTGGTGGTGGAGGTGGTATGGGTGAAGATGGGGATGAGGATGGTTAAACTGGTGGTGGTGTAGGTGGGGGTGGTATGCACAGAATTTGCTACCTTATCAGATTGATCGTACTTCTTGGTGAAACTTTCGTGAGCTCCTCCTCCCTCTCTCACGGAGGTGAAATCAAGGGACTTGTCTCTAATTCTTCGCTAGCTTCGTTTCTATAGATCCTTCCACTTCGTGTAGCCCCAAATATCAATTCATTCTCATAACCCACTTTTCACACAGTAGCATTTTAATCCAAGTGTTCAAAGATTTAATGTACTTCCCTTGTGGTCCTTTAAGGAAGCACTGTTCCGCCTCGCTATAGCTGACTGAAGTATCTACAACGAGCTCAGTGATAAACCCTCCTATAATTTGATTGAGCCATTGATCCACAACGTGTGTGATATTATCTTCTGATGCTTCTCGCCTACACACCAACACTAGAGTCCACACGATAGGTTTGTCGAGCCTACACCTTACCTAACTATCTACTAGCTTTGCAATGCACT